>JBBMEG010012685.1:0-30892 GCA_037832605.1 Cyclanthera cordifolia
ATATTAATTTAAAAGTGTTAGTTCTAATACTATATCAAGAAATCTTTAAATTTTGAATCATTTATTTATACCTTGAGAAGGGGAGTTGGAACGACAATATTTGTATCAGGTTCCTCCATGAAAAAACGGACGGCGACATTACCTTGTCGCCCAGCCATAAATTACCTATGCATTATACAATTAAAATAACTCATTAAATAAACTTGTCGTACTGTAATCATAAATATAGAGTATATATATATAAGTATGTATATAAATATATGTATAGCTATATATATATATATATATATATGTATATATATGTGTATGTATATGTGTATATGTGTGTGTATATATATGTATATATGTGTATACTGTACAAATAAATCTTTCAAACTAAGCAAAATTACACAATACAAATATGCCAAAACCGCATAGCATTGAAGAAGATGAGTGTAGGAACAGAGAGACAAAGTTGACTGGTTCAGCTATCAAAGCCTACATTCACTGGCTAATTAGAGTACTTTTATTAATTGGGTTTGTTAAACTACATTTGCACGCAACCAGCTTCTTTTACAATGGAGGAGACTTATTTATACAAAAAATGAGTACAAAAACTACTGCACCACATCCAAATGAATAAAGAAATGGAGGTCATATATTCATTAAAACTCAACAAATGCTACGGTTGTAAAATTCCCTTTTGACCTCCTCTAAATATATATAAACTTTGTGGTTTTATTCACTAACGAAATTATGAACAAACAAGCTTATATACTGATTTTATGCCATTAAATAAATTTTCCAGCAAGTATATAATTTGTAAAATAGAAGGAAAAACACGAAAAATGAAAGCCGGGGATATGTGGTTCAGTACGTTTGTCCTACATCCACGAGCACCTAAGGAGTAGCCTAGGTGAGGTAATTTTATTAGAGAATTTATTCAAGAATGAGTTCAATAATCCAGATATAACACAAATATTACAAATTTGAATCTAATAAAATTGTCTAAAGAAAATTACTTTGAAAAATCAAGAACAAAGGGAAAAGGGAAACAAGAGTACACATATTTGAATGTCACAAGGCTTCTTGCAACTTCTTGAACCTCAAAATATCTCCAAGAAGCTTCAATTTGATGGATCTTCAACTTAGCCCAACATTTGATTAAAGCCCTAGCCTTCAAGAAATGCACTCCAAGGGGAAGAACCTCCAAATTCCGGCCAAAGGATGGCCGCCGCTGCAGGGCCGAGTCACCGCCGTTGGACCGCAGGCGGTGGCTGCAGTCACCGGCCGAGACCCCCGTCTGGGGTCTCTCTCTTCTACCTACTGAGCCTCTCGGAAAAATGACATAGAAGGGGGAGTGTAATTTCCTCCCCTTTTGCTTTCTCTCTCCTTTAAACTTTGAGTGCAATTACACAAATACCCCTTCCTTTCCTTCTCTTTTTCTCAAACACCACTTTGCTCTTTGTAACTTCCCTTCAAGACTTAAACACAATTAAATCTCCTAATTGACAATTTCCTCTCAATTTGTAAGTAAAATCAAAAGCTTAAAAATTATGTTAATGGAACCACTTATTTATAACAAATAAAAGTAAGTGCACATGGAAATTATAGATTTGGCAACATGTTATAAAACTTAGGTGGTTATAAAATCTCCTAACAAATTTTACCAAACTAACCATCTAATTAATGATGTAAAAAAATGATGTTTAATTAAATCAATAAACCTAATTAAAGTCTAGGCAATTTTTCTTAACAGCTACGTTTATGAATATATCATGGAGTTGTGAATGCTGAAAACAAGCTATAAACTCTGATCATGAAGCCTCAATTACTGATCAACAATCAGCCGCACCCCATCTTCATCAATCCACAGAGGTAGATAAATCTATCAGTTGGCAACAACTTCGTTAATGCATCTGCTGGATTTTTAGATGTGTGTATAATGCAGAGACAAAAACCCTTGCTGAAGTATATCATGAATATAATAGAAACGTATATCTATGTGCTTGGTTCGATTATGGTGAGTTAGATTCTTTCACTAGTAGAAACTAGAGTTTTAGTGTCGGTCATGTGCCGACACCAAAGATATTTGGTGTCGGTTAAACGACCGTCATTAATATTGGTGTCATTAAAGACATTTAGTGACGGTGACTTTTAGTGACAGGCAAAAATCCTAACCAAAAGTTTTAGTGTCACACAGAAAGGACACCAAATGCCTTTGGTGTCGGTCATGTTGCGTGACACTGAAGACTTTTGGTGAAGGTTTTTTACCGTCACCAAAAGTGAACGTCACTAAATGTGCCCGACATTAAAAATGACATTTTTAATTTATAAAAAACAGATTGTTATTGATCACCGCGTATTGTGGGTCACCATTTTCATTTAAAATTTTGGCTTTATTGTAACAGGTCACCATTTGTGACAGACATTAAAAGTATTCAAACTTGAATAAAAAAAATCTAAGTGATGGTTTGTCTATTTCAAGGCAAATAAGAAACAATGCATTGA
Source organism: Cyclanthera cordifolia (assembly GCA_037832605.1). NCBI lineage: Eukaryota > Viridiplantae > Streptophyta > Magnoliopsida > Cucurbitales > Cucurbitaceae > Cyclanthera > Cyclanthera cordifolia. The sequence continues at coordinate 2,491 of JBBMEG010012685.1, forward strand.
AAATGTCAACAAACCACCAAAAATAACCTCTAAACTCATGTTTACGAGCATGATATACTTCATACATTAGTTAAATTAATTGAAATTTCGGCAGCATAGCGGCGTAACTTTAAGATTACCAAAAAATTTATGTTAATCCTATTAATTCAAGAAATGATATATATCGAGACTACTAATCAAAATCAACATTATAAGAGACAATGTTTCATCAGAATGATTTGCAATAGACTATACTTTAGTAAACAATTAATACAATGTTATAACTTGAGTACAATGGCTATAACTTGATTATAATGCTATATATAACCAATATTCAAAATGCTACACTATAACTAATTGTTATTCGATAATAAAAATCTACCTATGAAGTCTGCCCATTCGATTCGTACTCCATCCATATCTTCTTAGCTGTATGGTTTCGTGGAGTTAAACTAAAACATAAAACAATATTTCAAAATCAGTAAACAAAAAGTGTCGCAAAATTTAGAAACTAAAATTGTTAATGAAATAAAACAAAAACTTACAAGTTTAGTTATGGGGGTGCGCGTGTTGGATATCATCTTCCACATGAAAAGTTGGACATAATATCCACACACTATGGATCCCAATTGATGAAGGCACTAGTGACCAAAATTATTAGGCAATGTTAATAATAATTCCATAAGGCCAAGAATCGAATAAATCTAGCTATGATTTATTTACGTACCTTCACTGATTTCCATATTAGTTTTGTTGTTCTGAACTCATTCTTTGATTGGCACATTCGATAAGAACTATATAACAAAAGTAAACACATTAGAATAATAAGCTAATTGAAACAAAAAAACTACAAAAAAAAAACTTACGTATTCACGATATGAGCTAAAGTCTCATCGGGCGCCTTCTAACCGAGTGAATTCATAATATAAACGGTCCCATCATCAGGAATTAGTATTACTAAAATCCAATGGTGCCTAAAATGGCATAACGAGAAATTAGGACTAAACTAAACAGTACCACTTCATAGATTACACGTTACGAAGTTCAAAATTTAAAAATGCATACCCAGTATTAAAGGGAAAGAAGACACATTGAGGGACATCCGTAGTCATGTCAAAACGATAAGCCAGAATCTTGATTTGCCCTTATTGATTTTGTTTTCCCAAAATCGAAGCAAAACTACTATCGTCCACTAGTGAATAGTAATCAAGAATTTTTTGATCGTAAATAGCCCAAATGTAGCTGAAATAGATTTAGGAAACGTTAGTAATAAACCAATGTAACAAAGTTGTTATAATAATTGAAAATGATATAGTACTTACGCAATGTAACAAAGAATGAGAGTGTAGCTGATCTCTTCCATCTCACAATACTGCAAAATGTCTTCTCTAGCAAGGTAGCAGTTGTTGTGAAATCCAAACATATTCTCGGTAAGATCAACTAGCAGCATGTCACTATCACTCATATTGTGTTTAGCAAAGTGATAGACCAACTTGATTGTGGTTGGAAGTGCCATGCCTGATTGATGAGATTGTCTATCTGACACAACCTTCTTATCTTTGCTTGAGAGCGACGACTATGAAAATAAAATTAATCTATTATTAGTAAAATTTCCTCTCAATTTGTAATGCTCTGTTCTCTAATAAAATAAAGATAAATCTATTTAGCTTTAAAGATATACGTTAAACGGATATCATAAAGAGACAGATAACAAAGATAATACTGAATATCTCTATATTATTTCTAATGTCTCTAATGGAAAACGTATATTCGAAAAGTTGTCTGCATTTTCTTTTGAACTATACTACACATACATCAGTGTTGCTGAAGTATATGCAACAATGAAGCCAAAGTTCATTGAGATATATTCACAGTTTGACATGTTTGATTGGATCTTCTAGGGTTAATAATGATGAGAAGAATTATTGAAAATTCATATGGACATCCATTAAAGAACCAAAAGATTCTTCAATTTAATGAATTGTCACATTCAACTTGCTCTCAAGAAAAATTAATTATTAAGTCGTTTGCATTTTTAGAACGAATTCAAGGTGATATATGTGGACCTATTGGACCATTTAAATATTTTACATATGATCCCCAATTTGTACTAAAAGAAAATTATGATCCTGATTGATGCTTCTAGAAGATGGTCACATGTATGTTTAGTATCAAGTCGAAATCTTGTATTTGTAAGATTACTTTCTCAAATAATAAAGTTAAGAGCACAATTTCCGGATTATGCAACTAAAATCTTTCGCCTTGCTAATGATGGAGAATTTGTTGGGTTTTTTGGCAAAGTATTAGAAGCGGATTATCCCACATCAGAAAGAAGCAAGAAGTGGTGCGCTCCAAGCACTATAAAAGAAACATGTGGCTTTGGTTTCAAAGCATCTAAAGTCAGAAGCACTTTAAGCTTTGTGTACTGACTCTGGTTAAATTCCTTTTGTATTCTCTAGTGGAGAGTGGGGAAAAGAGTGTGAGTATTATAAGCTTTGAAGAGAGTGTTTATGTATTGAGGTCGGGGAGAGAATTCTGTGTGATTGTAACAATTTTTCACACAGTGGAAGATCTTTCTGTCCGTGGTTTTTTCTACGGTTGAGGAGTTTTTCCACGTAAATTTTTGTGTTTTATTTTGTTGTTTTTCCTTTTAATTTCTCGGTTATTGTCTGCTTATTCCTGCGGTAATTAGGGAAGGTTTTTTCCCTGTATTAGAGCTTTAAGTTTGTAGTTTTTTGAATTTCTGAGTATGCTCTGTGGTTGCAGCTTTGTCTGAGCTTCCACATCAGAAAAGAATTCTTGAAACGAACTGGTAAATAGTCTTGTTCGCTATTTGTTGTTTTGCTAGGAGTGAAGCAGAGATGTCAACCATTACAAATGCGGTGAAGATTGATGTTGAGAATTTGATGAAAGGATGGTCGACGACTTGTGGCAAGTGCAAGTTCGAGATGTGTTATCTAGATCATGCAAAAATTTGAAGAGAAGATCAAGGTGTGATGCTTCGACAATAAAAAGATTAAGCGGTGATGATGATCCAGTAAGGTTCAACGGTGGTTCCAGCAGAGGTTCTCAAAAGTCAAGTAATCAAGAGAAGAAGAAAGACTTTGTGCAGAAGAAATGTTGCTTGGAACGTGGACAAACTGGTCTCATGAAAGAAAGTTATCCTAATGGTATGTTCGCTTTGCCATGATAGAGGATGTGATGTCAGCGGTTCCACAAGTTTGCACACGGGCATTGACTTGACGGTTATGCAAGGTGTGTGGTGGAAGTTATGTCGGTTGCTGGAGAACTTCCAGGTAAGCCAAGTAGGTGGAAGTTGCACCATAATTTTCAGCAAGGTGTAGCGACATGTGACGAAGAAGAAAATCTTGGAATGTGAGATTTCAAGTGGTCTACTTTTATGGTGGAGTAGGATATAGTTCTCAGAGTTAGGATTATGATTGTCGGTAAAGAAAATGTTGCAACTGCAGATGTGGATTCTTCAAATATCTCGTAAAGGTGAAATTCGTTGGGTTTTTTGGCAAAATATTAGAAGCGGATTATCCCACATCGAAAAGAAGCAAGAAGTGGTGCGCTCCAAGCACTATAAAAGAGCATGTGGCTTTGGTTTCAAAGCATCCCAAGTCAGAAGCATTTTAAGCTTTGTACTAACTCTAGTTAAATTCCTTTTGTATTCTCTTGTGGAGAGTGGGGGCAAAGAGTGTGAGTAGTATAAGCTTTGAAGAGAGTGTTTATGTATTGGGGTCGGGGAGAGAATTCTATGTGATTGTAACAATTTTTCACATAATGGAAGTTCTTTCTGTCCGTGGTTTTTTCTCCGGTTGAGGAGTTTTTCCACGTAAATTCTTGTGTTTTATTTTGTTGTTTTTCCTTTTAATTTCTCAGTTATTTTCTGCTTATTCCTGCTATAATTAGGGAAGGTTTTTTTCCAACATAATTTACATCTCAAACAATCAATAATTATTATATATCTATGAGGATAAGTATTGAGTATCCTATAGTTCATGTTCATACACAAAATGATCTAGTACAATCGTTCATATAACATTTATAATTAATTGCTAGACATTTACTTATGAGAGCACAACTTCCAATATCTGTATGGGGTCATGCTATTTTGCATGCAACATCTTTACTGCGCATTAGACCAGTATCCTATCATATGTATTCCTCAATACAATTAGCATATGGTCAAGAGCCTAATATTTTTCATTTGCAAATTTCTGGATGTACAGTATACGTTCCAATTGCTCCACCATAACGTACTAAGATGGATTCTCAAAGAAGGTTAAGAATATATGTTGGACTTGATTCCCCGTCAATTATTAGATATCTTGAACCCCTGACGGGTGATGTGTTTATTGCGAGATTTGCTGATTGTCACTTTAATGAAATAAATTTTCCAACATTAGGATGAGAAACTCATAAGTTGGAAAAAGAAATTACCATTTTGATCCTCCGAAAAATGAATGTCAGCTAGAAGCTCAAAAGATAACTAATTTATAAAATGTATCCCAAAATTGAAATCTCAAATGTTCAGTTCATGAATCTACGACACACTAGAAGTGTTGAAGATTCGTAGGCTCTAAAGACAAAAATCCTCGAAAAAGAAAAAGAGCCAATAGCCAAGATAACACAAGTGAAAGTATGAATATTTCTAAAGAACCTTTGGACATAACCGATCATGAGAATATCGAAGAGGCTCCAATAAATAAGAATAATAATGAGATTTCAATAAATTATGTCATGACGGGAAAAAGATGGAAACCTAAGGACATAGTCATTGACAACATTTTTTCTTATAACGTTGCTCACGATCTTATATATGAAAATGAAGATTATGAACCTAAATCTGTCGAAGAATGTCAGTACGGAAAGACTTGGATCAAGTGGAAAGAAGAATACTAAGCAGAATTAGACTCTCTTTCTAAATGTGAAGCTTTTGGACCAATAGTCCGTAGAATTGAAGGTGTAAAATCTTTTGGTTACAAGTGGGTATTTGTATGTAAAAAAAATGAAAAAAACCAAGTCACAAGATACAAAGGAGATTGTTGCACGAGGATTCTCGCAAAGTCTTGGTATTAACTATAACGAGACATATTCTCTCGTGGTGGATGTAATAACATTGAGATATCTGATTAGCATGAGTGTAGATGACAAACTTGACATGCATCTAATGGATGTAGCTAGTTACAACATATTTATATGGATCCCTAGATAATGATATTTACATGAAAATCCAAAAAAAGATTAAAGATGCCTTAATCATATAAATTAAATTCAAGAGAATTATATTCAATTAAATTGTAGAGATCTTTATATGGACTAAAACAATGTGGTATGATCGCTTCAATAAATATTTGTTGAAAGAAGAATATTAAAATAATCCAATTTGTTCATGCGTATTTAGAAAGAAATCAAAATCAGGGTTTGTTATTATTGCTATATATGTTGATGACTTGAATAGAATCAGAAGTCCACAAGAGCTTTTAAAGGCAATTGAGCATCTAGCAGATGAAATATTTATTCATCAGTCAACTTATGTAGAAAAGACTTTGAAAAGCTTTTATATGAACAAAACACATCCATTAAACATTATAATGGTTGTTTGATCACTAGATCATTACACATTCGAGAAGATAAGAAGATAATGAAGAACTACGCAGTACTGAAGTACCACATCTTAGTGCGATAGGTGCATTGATGTATCTTGCTAACAATACACAACCTGATATAACGTTTGCAATAAATTTATTAGCTAGATATAGATCTTTCCCTAAAAGGCATTGGAATGGAGTTAAACATGTACTACGTTATCTTCAAGAGTTGATTGATATGAGTTTGTTTTATTCTAACAAATCAAATTTTGATATAGTTGGTTATGCAGATGTTGGATATTTATTTGGTCCTCATAAAGCTAAATCTCAAAATGATGACCTATTCACATATGGAAGAATAACTATATCATGGAGGTCAATAAAGCAAACAATTACAACCACTTCTTCAAATCATGAAAAGTTTTTGCAATTCATGAGACTAGCCAATAATGTGTATGGTCGAGGTCAATGTCTCAACACATTCGGAGAACTTGCGACTTATAATGAACCAAAGACATTCCAACAATAATATAAGAAGACAATACAACATGTATAACACAAATCAATGAAGGATACATTAAAGGGGATAGAACTAAACACATCTCACCAAAGCTCTTCTACACACATGATTTTAAAGAAAATGGTGATATCAATGTTCATCAAATCTCTTCAAAAGAAACTTTGGCTTGCTTATTTACAAAGACATTACCTACTCCAACATTTGAGAAGTTGGTGTATAACATTATAATGCAGAAGGTCTCTCAAGTAATGTTTTTATAAGAGGAGTAAAAAGTCTCTACACTCTTTTTTCCTTAACTAAGATTTTTTCCCATTAAGTTTTCCTAGCAAGATTTTTAATGAGGCAGTTATGGATATCTAAAGAGAGTGTTATGAATAGATATCTCACACTTATGCATGAGTAAAATTTTCTATCTTTGAATTAGCCATAAGACTCTCTCACCATTAATTCGGTTGGCTAATTATAACATTTATTAAATATGGACTCCATGTAATATATAAATATGTGCATTCTAAGTCTTGTATGAACATACTAAAATCTCAGTAGTGTTAATTCTCTTTTATTATTTTCTATTTTATTTATTTCTTGCCTTCCTTCTTAAATACTTAAAAGAAAGTTTATGCTGTTATCACTGTAATTTTAATCATTTTTCTAATTTTATTTAAATTTTAATTGGATTATCAACTAAATCTCCATCTGGGGTTTTTGGGCCTTGGAGTAATCATAAGCCCACTTCCATATGACTTAGAGGGCTAACCGGAAGAATAACCATAAACAAAATTAAATGGGTCAATTAAATAAATGATTAGATTTAAGAAATTTATTGAGAAAATGACTAATATTACCGTAAATTGCTATCGAATTATAGCATTTAATATATATATTGGATTTTTTTTCTTTCAAATTTGTTCTTCTTCCTCTTCTTTCAATTAGCTGGACTAATTGCTTTTAATTAGTTGACTTGATTGTTTTCCATCAATTTTTAATCAGTTGAATTGATTATTTTTGATCAACTAAGTTGATTTTTTTAGTCATTTTACACAAATTCATTTTATTATTATTATTATTATTATTATTATTATTATTATTATTATTGTTGAGTACGAACTCACATCTTATTTGATTTTTTTTTTTGTTACATAAGAAAAAATCTTTAAAATTATTTTGACTTTAAATAAATGTCTAGTTTTAGTTTTTGAATTAACTAATTAATTAATAATTTAAATGATAACAAATCATTATACTATTTTACTACTTTTGATTTTGTTTTTTTAATTTATTTAAAATTAGATTCTCTTGTAGAAAATTCTCCAATTATAATTAAATTATTTAAAAAATCATAAAAAAAAAGTGTTTCGCCAAAATATTAGTTTTAAATTAATAATTTTTGATAATCAAAACAAAAGATGGTTTCAAATACTCAAAAATTGGAATAAAGATTTGAAGGTTCTTCACAAATTTTAAAAAAAATTTGAATGTAGAATAAATATTTCATTTGGAATAAAAAAAAAATGATGAAAGAGAGTAACCCAATATCTTGAAAAGATTTTCAAAACTTCCCACCTTTCTAAGACCTATGGAGATGAACTCTCTAACCTATATTAATAGAGTCAGTTTGTTTTCTAATTATAATTAAAAAAAAATCTAGCCCTTGTTTAATGAAGTGTGGGACAAATATGTATTCTCTCAGTTATTTCGTCTCAAACAAAGTATCACATCTGTCTCCTTCATTAAATAGTCTTTTTTTTTTTTTTTTAATTTTTTGGTGGGATTTAATAAGAACCTAAAAGGTTGAATATAAATCTAATTGAGCAAGTTTAAACTAACTTGAACATTAAAATCTAAAGTAAAATGAATAAGAAAATTTTCACTTGTACGAATATATAGACATCACATGCACAAAGACATCTTTCACACGGATATCATAAACGAATCTTGTAGAGTAAATATCGAAGAATGTGAATGTGTAGTTGATATTAAGATTGTTAGCTAGATAGATCTATAATTTGCGAGTTTGTGGCAACGAACACCGCGTCGAAACGATGACATTAAATTCATAAGATAGTGATACAAAAGTGAGAGAGTAGCATAGGAAATTATAGAGATATGTGGGATGGGCCAAATCATATCTTCATAGCATATCTAAAATAGGGCTTAAAAATTGAATGCAGCTGGTGAGATGTAGCATTATTGAAATGAATTGTTGTGTGTGAGTGTGTACTAGTTTTTTCCACTGTGTATATACAAATTGGCCACCACCAGAGCACATGCATTTCTCTGTTTCCCCCAAATCATTGAAAGATTTTGTTTCCTCTATTGGCCTCTTCCCTTCGGGTCCCAACTAAAGAAATAAGCGAGATATGTGATACCCTTTGTTGTCATAATTTTTTTTAAATATTTGTTGAAATATAAGTTTGTGACACTAAATGGTATCACATCTCTTTTAATATGGCTAAGGAGGCAAGTATTTTTCGATACGTATATTTGATAGAAACATCAAAATTAAATCACTCAAAAGTGATAGGAAGATATTTTTTTTGAGTGGATTTAATATTTATAGGCTAATAATAAAATTAAGCTACTAGTTTCCTAGGGACAACCCAACGGTTAAAGGCACGGGGCATTTTGAAGAATGCTTTCTTAGGGCATATGGATTCCAGGCGCTACTAGGAAGTGCTTAATATAGAACACTCTTATGTCTGGATGTAAAATTATAAAATGATTATTTTGAGTGTTTATAATGAGGAGTTATTTTGAGCGATTAGAAATTTGAGTTTTAGTAATAGCTTGTTTGGATGATAATTTTTGTAGAGAGATTGTGGATAATAGCTCTCGTTTCGTTACCGTTAGAAATAATTAAGTGAATTATTTTGAGGGGTTGGAAATGAGCAATTAGAAATAAGTGATTATTTTGAGTGATTACAATAACTCGTTTGAATGCGCATATTTGAAGAACAGTTATTAAAATTAATTTTTAATAACTCGTCAATAATGTGAAACAAACACTCCTTAAAGTATTATGTGTATGAGTTCCTAGATAAAATGGAGCCCATTTAAAGTCAACACTAGCAAATCCAATGGCGGTAATACCCTTGTTTGGTCCGGAGCTCTCATTGGCCGATTCTCCAAAATAAAATCAAGCTCCTAAAAGGCGACTTCATCCGTAAAGGTTTTGAGGTCTCACGAATATTAATTTTGATTTGAGGCTAAAAATTCGTAAAGTTAATTATAAAATCTTTTGTTGTTTCTCAAATTTGAACGCCTTAAACAAGTGCGGAAGTGCGGAGGTTCTAGATATATAATGTGACAAATTATAAATGTTGATTGACCAGAAGTGGGCAATCTCCCATTTCTGATCTGATATCAAAAAATTAGTAAAAAGCAAAGAATAATAAATTAAATGGTTACTAAATTGAGTCTGAAATTCCATACTATAATATTTAGCTTTTTTTTAGTTCAACATAATATTTTAAGACAAGGTGAACTTAAATCTAAATCTTAATACTAAGTTAATTTTGTATCAAACTAGAGATTTTTAAGTATTAAAATTTTAGTTCGTCATGACTTTTAGCTGCTTATAAGAAAGTTATATGTAATTAAAAACAACATAATTGTCTCATTTATATGTTGCAATTTTTTTTTGTATATAGAAGTTGGTACTTGGTAGGGCTTTCCCCTCACTATCACACATACATATATATAATATATAATATATATAATATATATAAATATAATATATATATATATATACACGCGCGCGCGAAACAAAACTGCCATTATTAGTTTTTATTAATTAGAAGAATTTTATGAAAATGTCAATCTAGAGTAGCTGTTATAACCTAATTTTAAAGATCACTATTAAGTTTTTGTGACTCTATATCATCTAACTTGGGTTAATTAAATGTAACCTTAGTTAAATGTTGGGTTAGGTCAAATTATGTTTAAGCCTTGTAAGCCTATATAAGACATCATTGGGTGTTTTCTCCCTGAGAGAGTTTAGACACCAATTTTATACCCTTGGGAGAGTTTGATTGTAGTGTTGCATTTAAATAAAGATCATCTCAAGAATTTGGATTATGGATGTATGACTAGTTCCAAACCATATTAAGTATGGTGTTGCTTTCTCCATCCATTTTCCTCTATTTTTAATTAATCTCAATTATGCATTTGATTTGTTTTGATTTTGATCTTAATTAAATCTAAATTATGAAATTTGTTTCAACAATTTGGTATCAGAACCTGGATTTGCATACTGTTATGCATTCTGATCATTTTTTATTTCAATGTTGATATGAATATGTAGCTCTTTGAATGGAAACTTTGAAGGATAATTAGCTGTATGAGTTTTGGTCATATATTTGAAATTTTGATTTAGTGGCTAAAATTATATCTTGCTTTAGCTACTAGTTGGTCCTATATTGCAACAAATTTGATATTGTATTTGATTGAAGTTTTGATATTTGTTTTAGCCCCTATGTGCATTCGTTTGCAACAATTTCTTTTAGGTAATCCATTTTGTTTCCAACAAACTCAGTTTTAAGTTTTTCAAATTTCACAAAATTTGGAATTTATTACGCGTCAAATTGATTATCTCGGTTTGAGTTTTGTGAAGTAACATCAATTTGTTCTTATTTTTCATTTGGCAATTCGAAAACTATTTCATCATTTGAAAAATTAAGAAATCAAATTTTATGTAGCTAATTCAAGTATTATTCAGCATAAATTTTGAGATATATTATGTGGGTGTGCTGATATTCTGAATGTATATTGAAAATTTGATTTCAGAGAGTGTCATTATGATATAGGTTGATTATTGGCTGGATTTGAGTGTAGAAAGTGCATATTAAGATATTTGGTTGAAATTTGCTTCCATATGCCTATTTTTTGAAATTGCGACAACACGTTGAAATGAAAGTTTTGACTGTCTTCCGCTAGAAATTTGAGGCTACTTGAATCTTAAATTTTGAGTTTAAATTACAATTCGGATAAATTTGTTGTTTTGTTGATTTTAAGATTATTGAGCAGGAAATTTGGAAATTCTGAGACTGATTATTTGAAATTGCTTTGTGAATTTTTATGGGTAAATTCTGAATATTGAATAGTTTGTATTGTTTTTGGTTTCAGTGACTCGTCAATTTTTCTTGATTAATTATTTCTCTTGAAATTGTGATAATTTGCTAAATATGACGACTAGATTTGTACTTTGATAAATTTGATGGGAATGGAGATTTCGGGTTATGGAAAAGGAAAATGAGAGCCTTGTTAGTGTAACAAAAGGTTGCAAGAGCTTTAGACAATCCACCAAAATGACTCTGACTATGGCTGAAGATGAGAAGTTAAGGCATGTGAGATAGCTTACGGTACGATTATCCTTCATTTATCTGATAATGTCCTTAGGAGAGTCAATAACATAAACAATGTGCTACTTAGAGAAGTTTTACCTATCTAAATCTTTGACCAATAAGATTTACCTGAAGGAGAGACTGTTTAGCTTTAGAATGGATCCTACTAAGGGTTTATAAAAAAACATTGACGAGTTAAATAAAATTTGTGGTGACCTGGCCAATACAGGAGAAGCTTGATGCTGAAAATCAAGCTATAATTCTCCTCAATTCGCTACCCGAAAAATACAAAGAAATGAAATCATTCATTAAGTATGGTAGAGATACGTTATCCCTAGACATGGTCCTAGACACTTTAAGATCTAGGGATTTGGAGATGAAAATTGAGAGGAAAGATTCTGAGGCCCTATTTGTGAAGAGTAAATCTTCAAACGGTCAGGCAGTAAGTCAAGAATAAAGAGCCAATTGAACAAAAAAAAGAAATTTACTTGTTATTACTGAAAAGAAGAATGACACATGAAATTCAATTGTTCTGTTTTGAAGAGGAAGGGTAAGCTACCTATTAGGATAGCAAATGATGATTCAGCTAACCTCTTTGAAGATGATTCGACCTATGTGCTTATGGCCGTAAATTATGAAAATTCTGATAATTTTGAAAATTCTGATAATTTGTGGATTATGGACTCGGGTTATTCATTTCATATGTCTCATATAAGCACAATTTTGAAAATTTAAGAATTATTGACATTGGTAAGGTGTGTTTGGGAAATAACCATCAGTTCGATTTAGGATGGATGACGGTTCTATCAAGATTCTAACCGTGTGAAATTTGTTCCAGGTCTTAAGCAAAACCTTATCTCGTTAGGAACTGTTGATATTGCTGGATATGACTTCTCTTCTCGTAATGGCTTAATGTTTGTCAGTAAAAATGATGAAATTAAAATGTCTGGGAAGCTTAAAAATGGATTATATATTCTAGGATGAAAAAATTTTCAGTACGAGAAAGAAGTAACTTCTAATTTGAGTTTAAAGTCTCATTTGAAAATTAGAAAAGATTCTTCACCTAAAATTGATTATGTTATTGCCAAGCAGTTGTGCTTTGAGAATGAATTACTTGGTACAGATTTGACCAATGCTTCTGCTTATGCATCTTGTTATTCTTCAGTTAAGCCTTATGTACTTGTTAGCTAGTGACATTGCACGTTCTAGTCCTATCTCCGTTGCTCTTGAACCAAAGGATGTTCCTGCTAGTTTAGAGGGCAACGTTGAGTTGTTTGATAGGGAAATAGTTTCTCTAAAGAATACTGGTAATTGTATGTTTGTGGTGAGACATGACATTTGTGAGCCCGTTGACTGCAAATGGTCATTTGTAACTAAGTCTTTTCAAAAGGGTATTGTATATCCTTGTTTTGAAGCAAATTCTTTTGCTTGTGGCTACATACAAGAAGAGGGGATAGATGTTCATTCTCCGCTTGTGTTCTTGCATGGAACTACATATGAGGACTTTTATTGCATACAACCATATTGGCAATGTTATGAGCAGTTGGATTCTTCCATGTTTGATTTTTGTCTTGCAAGAAATATGTTTGGTTAGTGTAATTTCAGTAAAACTACTTATGCAAATTCCATCATTCTACTTTTGCTAAGTGTAGATGATTTTTTGATTGCATTTAGTAGTTTTATGAAGTTATGGAATTTGAAGATTTCTTGGATTGTTGGTTTGATATGGAAGAGATTTGTTGTGTGTTAGAAGCATTGTGTTTGTGTGCATTTTGATTGCTTGTCGCTTTGATGATTGCAAAGTTTGTAAGTTTGTTTCAATAGTGACATGAAAATTTGTATTTTGACATATTGTGATGGAGCGTTTGGGCATTCAGTTTTGGTATTGACTCGGTTTTCTGAGGGTCTTTTGTTTGTTGAATGTATAGTTTGGAGAGTTGATTTGTTCTGCAGGCATCTTGACTCAGTTTGTACTGCTTATGTCGCTTGGAGGGGATCTCTCTCATTTGGTTATATTTCATGTTATTTTGGCAACATTATGTTTGAAATCTTTTGTTCTAATTTCAATGTTTTCAGATATGTTATTTGTGAGAACAAGTTTAGTTGCCGTTTGTGAATTCAGTTCACCGTTCTGCTGAAGTTCTGACATTTTGATCAAGTTCTGAGGTTTTGAAGACCATTCTGATTTGCTTGTGTCGAGCAAAGTTCTGATCCAGTTTTACCTGGAATTATGATATTTTGGTGATTCTAAAATTATGTTCGAGATGTATCTTCTTTGCCGTTATGATGTATTCGTCAAGAGGGTAAATTGTTAAGTTTTTGTGACTATACATCATCTAACTTGGGTTAATTAAATGTAACCTTAGTTAAATGTTGGGTTAGGTCAAATTAGGTTTAAGCCTCGTAAGCCTATATAAGACATCATTTGAGTGTTTTCTTCCAAAGAGAGTTTAGACACCAATTTTGTACCCTGAGAGAGTTTGATTGTGGCTTTGACATTTAAATAAAGATCATCTCAGGAAGTGGCCATGTTTTCTCACACTTGCAACATTTTCCAAAATAACATAATTTGATCTTTTATTACATATATTGGATACTAGAGGTTAATTGACTTTCTTAAACCAACTCTTGTCGCCATATGTCTTCATTGGTATCTTGTACTAACAATCTCGAAATTATTGATTCCGATCTACTGGTCCGCATATAATTAACTTTTACTATTGTTATGTATTTTTGTACTTTTACCCAAAAAACAAAATTAAGAGAACTATATAACCTAGTTTAAATTACATAACAAAAAAAAACCGAAAAAATACATTTTTAGTCGTCATGACTTTTGATTCTTTTTACATATTTTAAAAACGTGTATTTGAAAGCGTGGACATCCATCTCAAAATTAATTAGAACTTCGAGTTAATAATCCCAAAAAATTTTGAGGATCCCACCAAACGGGCAAAGACTTAAGCAAGTATTTGATAATCTCAAAAGTTGGATCCGACCCAAACGAGCAAGTCAAAGAAGATATTTCGGGCCATAAATTCGGACCTAATCAAAGATGGTCTTCCCAAAAATGGCGTCATCTTAATTAAGGGGTCATGTTGTAATTAATACTCACATTGTGGCCATTTGTCCCACATTAAAAATGTGAGAATCATTCAACAAATTTATAATATAAAGTGAGCTACTCCTCTCAAAGCTAATTGGTTTTGAAATAGGCACTCACACTTTCTAATGCTGTTCTTATAGGTTAGATTGAAAAATAAAGAAATAAAGGAACGATAGAACGAAAGTTGAAAGTATGAAAACAAAAACCATAATCAAACAAACCCTAAATGAGACCAAAACCCCTTTTGAAAAAGAGGTGATCGAGGACAAACAAAAAAGTCCACAAAATGGGAGAATTAGAAAGAACCAAAACCATGTGTGTAGTGAAAAGACTTTGAGAGATGCACATATATTATGGTAAAAAAGAGGGTGGGAAATAGAAGAAATGAGCTGTGTTGATTTGAAATGAAAGAAGATAGGGAGAGTTTCAAAGAAGCAAAGAATTTTTTTTTTTTTTTTTTTTATTTAAATTTGATAAAGGGTTTTAAAATGAATAAATGATAAATGAAGAGAATCATGTGAAGCCATTTAAAGTGGGGTTTTGGTGTTTGTTTTGTTTGTTTATGCACATGGCCAAAGGGACCCTCTTCAGGTAGGCTTTAAAAACCTTAGGGAAGCCATATGCATGTGAATCCATGTGAACTCTTTCAACTATTTTTTAAATTTTGTTTGGTTTAGGCATTCCAACTATAACTTTCTTATGCAAGATATTTATTTCAATAAGTTGAGTTATATTCAGGTTGATCTTTTATAAGATAAGTTTTGTTTAACACTTTTTGATGATCAAGAAATAGAATTATCAAATTTATTTATTGATATTATATTTGACTTCACTACGTATTTTGATATATCTGCACTCATCTCAAAACCAGACTTATAAAAAAATGATAATATATTTTATAATTAAAATTACCTTCAAAGGTTTAATCTCAAACCTATATGATGGTATGATCAAATCAAAATAATCTGTAAATATCTACTAACAAAGCTGTTCTATAAGAATGATGATTTATGTTTAATAATTATTTGAAAACTCTAACTCTGAGCTTTATAATTAAACATTATGATGTATGATCCAATGTTATGGTACTAAATTGGAGTTTCGTCATGTGTAAATTATTCCTAGCATACGTACAAAGCTAATGAAGTATTATTTCTTGGTATTAATATAGACAAGGAAATATACATATTGAATTATACTCAATTAGGGTGAAATATGCAATAAACTAGTAACAATAGCACCAATTATTAATAAAGATATAACTTTGGATCCTTCCCTACACAAAATTTAAGAATCTCTTAAAATAGTTACTATATAAAAATTAAATAAATGCAATTTTGAAAGTTTTGTAGATCAAATTAATATATATGAAGTACTTGAGTATATTTTCAAAAAAAAAAAACACAAACTTAATTAGACATGCACTAAAAAGTTTGAACCAAAGATATAATATAATTACCAAAAGAATTTGAATTAGATATTGTAATAATGATGTCCAAACTTTCAAATACTATTAAAAATTAAAACCCACTTTTTGGGATAAGATTTTTTTTTTTTTTTTTTTTTTTTCTCACTTTTCCAACTATATCAACCACCAATCTTTCCCTTCATGCTTCATATTTTTCCTACATAAAAAGAGACTCTCCCTTTCCCTTTCTTCTCCAAATCTCTCACCATTTCTTTTCCTTCTTCCCTTTTTTAAGTTTCTTAATCAAATAATTCCCAAGTTTTAATAATTTTCAACCCATATTCTTCAATATTTTAGTGTGAGAAATGGGAAGGCAAATTTTGAGAAAAAGGTCAAAAAGGGTAATTTCCCTTGACCCAAACAAACTTGCATACACCATGTTTGCAAGAAACTATGTCAAAAATTTGATGATATCTCTACCAAAAATATCTTCAAATTCTTCTCATCAACAACAACAAGATTTTCATAAACTTGTGAAGTTTGAGGTTGACATGGCAATGGCTCAATCAGCAACTGATCAATTTGCATGGGGTAATGCTCTAAAAAGGAAGCTTCTTCAAAGACAACAAGTTTGCAATAATTCTTTTGATTTTCCTCATCAAGATCATCAAAACTTAGAAGTAGAAGAAGAAGATCAAGAAGAGAAAAAGATGGAAGATGGATTGATGAAGCTCAGAAAAATTTTACCAGGTGGTAATGGTGAATATGGAAATTTGGAAGAAGATGATTTGTTGCAACAAACTGAAACTTATATCAAATGTCTTCAATTGCAGGTCAATGTTCTTAGATGTTTGGTTGATACAAACACAATAATTTGATTCCCCTTTTTTTTTTTTTTTTTTTTTTAAATTTTTATGTGGTAAAGAAAGAATGAAATATATATATGAATTTGCAGGTATCAAAGTTTTTATGTGCTACATTTATTTTTACCTTATATTTATTTTTCTTATCTTTCCATCTAATTAATTTTTTTTTTTTAAATTATGGAGTATGGTATAAGAGTATTGCTTAGACTTCTATTTGATTTAATTATTTTTAGTATTGATAGTGAATTTCAGAGTAGAATGGAAATAATTAATTCTTGTACTACTATATATAGCTACGTATTTCTTTTATTAATATATCGGTGGAAATTTATTCTTACCAATTTTTGTTCTGAATTACGTAAAAAAAATTAATTTACTTTTTTAAATACAATAATAAATGAGTTAGATATAGCTTTTTTGTTCCATGCTACAACTCATTTTGACAAGAACAAATATAGTAGTTTATTTGATACTTCAAAAAAATTTTGTATTTCTTTTCTTTCCAACACACTCAAGTAATAGCCAAAAGATCAGTAGCTCAACAACATTAATATATACCAAAAAACATGAGACCACGAGTTTAAATCTCCTTGTCTAAATTATTGTAATCTCAAAAAAAAAAAACAAAAAAAAAAAAACACACACACACACTCAAGTAATACACTTCATCAAAACGTTCGATGAAAAAACAAAGAAAATAACACCAATGCGTGTTTGCTACAAGTTTAAGAGATTTTTTTTTTCTTTGTAAAGTTTTCATGTACAACATATTTTTATTATTTATTATTTCTCTTTTTTTCTAATTTTGTTCTTGATTAAAGTACATGTACTAATTCAATACTATCAATTGAAAATTAATTGAAGCGTCAGAATTTTGGTCATTTTACAGGAATCACGTTATTTTTCTACGTAATTTTTTTTTTTAATGATATTCATGATTTTTCTTTATTATTTTCTTTTTGCGTAAAATCCCAAAATTTTAAACTAAGATAGAAATGTAAGATTTTAATCTAACAAATGATACATAAAAGTATCCAAAGATGTGTGAAGTTCTAGAACTAAATTATGTTTTCTCACCAAATTTATTTTTGTTTATTTAATAATTTTCTCACCATATACCCAAACCTTTTCTTTTATATACAATTTTCCCTTTCAAAGCATTTTTTACGGTAAGGAAATTTGAAATATATATTTTAAATAAGGTAATTTGAAAATAAATGGTTTGATTTTTCTTTTTTAATTTTGACTATGACTTTATGTACACAAAAACTATAATAAGGGAATGAGACATTGATTAAATGTGCTGGAAACTTTTTGTTATTAATTATAATTGTATTGTTGGATTCCGTTGACTTTTTAACCAATTTTCTTGGAAGTTTGAGGTACACAAGTTTGGAAAAGTCAACCCCTTCACAATTCTAAATATGTGGTTGGATTCTCTTGTCCATGTCACAGAGACTGACCCACAATAGAAAAGTCAAAATAAACAAATAAAAGTTCTAATTTTAAAGAATATTTTTCTTGTATTAAAAAAAAAAAAAAAAAAAAAAAAAAAAAACTAGAGAATTTTCTTGTAATCAACCAACTTAAAAAAAAAAAACATATATATTAGTTTTTTTAAAAAAAATTAACCGTAAATTTAGCGACATTAATATATGCTCTATAATTAAAAGTTGTGTTCGAGTTTTCCTAACTCTGGTCGTTGTAGAACTAAAAAGAATAATGTACGTATTTCAACAAGTTATAGTTTGTTAATTTAATCAAAATTCAATCCATCATGGTTGAGATTACGCCACATGTGTAGGTTAGTGGTTGAAAACCTAAAAAAATTAAAAGATGGTGGATTTTATCTATCATATACAATCTATCCAATATATACTAGAAATTATGGATTCAAATTTTCACATCCGTGAAACGAGTACTAATTTGTTTTAATCAAATTTCTATACATCATGGTTAAGATTACACCATAGTAACTTATTGGTTAACAAACCATGAAAAACTAAGACAGGGTGGATTGTATGTAGAGATCATGTCCGCGAGTAGGGTGGAGTTAGAATGGCTTCCCCATTTCTACTAAGTTTATTGTTTTTTTTTTTTTTTTTTTTTTTTTGGAGAGATTGGGGCAGTCATTCATGAAAAATTGGTAAGAAGAGGGTTTTCGAAGTTTTCTTGTTAAAATTTACTTCATTACATGTTTTTTTAATAATATTTTTAAATAGTTAAGTTTTTCTTATGGAAAAATATATATTAACTATTTAACAAAAAAAACTTTTTTGAATGGGCAATAATTGGTTTCTTATTATGCATGGTTATTTGAATTTGGATTCATCCATAGGTATCAGAGCATTGGTTAACAGAGTTCTTTCAAAAGTTTGATTTTTGAATTTGACCCCATTCTCTTCATTTTGTATATGATTTTGAATTGCTTTTGAATTTTCAGCGTATTTTTTGAAATAACAATCCTCTTATGGGTGATTCTTAAATCTCCACGATCCTCTTTTTCATAAGCTAAAGAGAAACTTAAATCCTTTTCACTGGTTCAAGATTAAACCACTACTACTCTCTTTTTCAGGCGAAAGAGAAACTCAAATCCTTTTACTGGTTCATGATTAAACCAATTTAGTTTTCTCACAATCAAGGTGTTCCCACACACCTTAATACAAATCCATAAGCAAATAATTAAAATAAATCTAACAAAATACCTCACGAAGGAAAAATACACAAGTTTAGCGTTGACAGCTTCTTCACAAATTTGTAATACTCCGATTCAATAATATGTTAAGTAATCAAACTTTTAGGGACTGTATTGAATGGATATGTTGTTTCTCTAATTCACAATTTTGAGAGAAGAGATTTATGGAAGAGAAGAGAAAAAACGACCCTTTGATTTAGGGCAAAATGATCAACGGGTGAGATTTGATGAATATGTGATAAATTGTGGCCTTTAAATTTAGGGTAAATGTAATGAATGTATGAGATTGAGTAGAGATGAGATGGAAAGAGATTTGGTGTAAAAGTAAACAACAAGAGAAGAAAAATCTCGTTTTTCCATTTGTCGAATTTTCCTTTCAATCTTCAAATGTTCATATCTTCCTCATTTTAGCTTCGATTTGAACGATTCAAAATGCATTGGAATTATCTCTTCATTCTCTACATATTAAACCCTTCAAAACTCTAAAATATTAGTAAACAAAATTTGAGTTTGTTATCTTCAAAATATTAATTAATTAATCAATTAAAATTAATTAATTTGAAATAATAGCAAAAAAGCCAACATGACTCTCCTCTAGAAGTTGAGCGAGTCCAAGTGATGATTTGATTCACTAATAACAGCCAGAAGTTTCGCCGAGAGGGTCAGGACCCCCCTTTAGGGCCAGTCATGAAGGTTAGGAACCGTAAGAGTTCACTAAGGCCAAAGCCGACCTCCAAGGAGATCGGTTGAGTGGGACAACCCGAGTGAGTTGGTTGTGGAGGTTAGAACTCTCTTGTGGACGAACGACCAAGTCCAAGTAACACTCGGAGACGGTGCATCTGTTGGGTGAAGCGTCCTTGGGTTATCGAGAATATAAGGCAACACCCCTAAGGGGTCGGCCGTGAGGTGAAGACCTGCAAAGGTTGACCGAGTCCAAGTAACTTCCAAGTCAAGACCGTTACACCCTTAAGGGTAACGGTCAGGAGTTACGATGATGTTCATTCCCGACTTAATGACGGACGCTTCTAACGACCGACCATTAACCCACCATTAAGTGAGCCGTAACAACTACAAGACCGACTGCTATAAGAAGTCAAAGCATTCTCCGTTTGAAGCTAAGTTGAAGTACACCCACAATCCCTGTAAGTTGTTCTAAGTCCCAAAATACCCTAAAATACTCTCTTAAAGTTCTTACTGACTTAGTATCGGAGGCCATGTGGCTCGCACAATAGTAGTGTGCCTAAAATTTGTTCTTTTTTGTAGGCTTCTCGTCCTCAATAATACAAATCGTATCGTTGATATTCGTTGGTTATTTTTCGGTATCAACAATTAATATCTAAAGGATTTTTCTTAATTTTATAAATCCACTTGCACCTAACCGTTTTCACATTAAAGGTTTGTTGATAAGAACCCATGTTTTATTTTTCATCAAAAAGTTATACTCTTCTTTCATAGCCACCCACCATTTTTCTTTATTTGTGCTATTGGTGGCTTCATTAAAAGTTTGGGGTTCTTGTTGATCAATAAAGTCATTAGCACTTAGACAAGCATAAGATAAAAGATCGGATTAACTACATCTTGTAGGAGGATAAATATTTCTTATAACTCTATCTCTTGATAATTGATCTTCAAGATTGGAACTAGGTTCCACCTCGAAATCAACTCCCCTTCTACCTCTTCTATCTCTTCATCTAAAATCTTCTCTTCTTGATTTCCTAGAGTTACGAGAGGTGGGGTTTCTATAGTGGTTGTAGGATCTATAGGTATAGGTCTAAATTTCTCTTCCTCAAAATCTATCTTGGTTTCATCAAATATGACATCTCTACTAATAAGGATTTTTGAAGCATTTTGATCTAGACACTGCACTTTGTATCTTTTAACACCTTCGAGATATCCTAAGAAAATAAATTTCTTAGCCTTTGGATCTAGCTTGCCCTCTTTAGAGTGAGCATAAGCTATGCATCCAAAAATTCTGGGATAAATCAGGGGACTACATTGCCATAACTCTTGAGGAGTTTTCAAACCTATAGTGGTGGAATGACTCTGATTGATGATATAACTAGCCGTGGTTACCGCCTTACCCCAAAAATTTTGAGGTAATTTGGTCCAAGACAACATGCACCTAACTTTTTCCATCAAAGTTTGATTCATTCTTTCGGCTATCTCATTTTGTTGGGGTGTGCTAACAACGGTCAAATGTCCAGCAACACCCCTGGCTTTACAAAAAGTTTTGAATTCATGATTACAAAACTCTAAGCCATTGTTCGTTCTAATTCTTTTAACTTTGAGACTAGATTGAGTTTCTATATAATTGATCCATTCTACAAATTTATTGTAAGTGTCGAATTTATTTTTTAAAAGATAAACTCACACTTTCGTAGAAAAAATCATCAATTATAGAAAGAAAATATCTAGCCCCACTATTAGAAGTAACATTAAACGACCCTCACAAATCGGAATGCACATAATCCAATTTATTTTTAGAAAATGATCAACCTTTACCATATTTAACTCTTTTTTATTTTCCATAAATGCAATGTTCACCTAAGTCTCACTACAACAAAAGAGGGAATAGGGGATGAGTAATCCGAATTAAATTTGAAAACAATGATATACGGTGTCGGTCTCTTTTGGCGTCGGTAAATTGGTGTCGGACTGGACAATTGGTGTCGGTCAGTCAAACACCAAATGTGCCAACACCAAAAATTAAAATCGGCCCAAAAAACAGACAATTGGTGTCGGTCGGACCGACACCAAAACCTTATTCTCTCTTCTTCTAATTTCTTCGCGGGTGCCGAAATTACCTTCAGTTTCATTTTTTTTTTCTCTCTTATTTCTTCTTCCCTTCATTTTCTCCTTTTACCCGGCGGCCTCAAGTTCATCTTCTTCCCAAAAACACCATTTTCTTCTTCTTCTTCCCTCTCTTTTCTCTTTACCTGTGGCTGAATCTTCTTTTTCCCAAAAACGCCTCTTTTTCTTCTTCTTCTTCCCTCTCTTTATCCTATACCCGTTGCCCGAAACCCTCTAAAAACCTCCAAAAACTCTTCATATTTCTCAAAACCTCCAAAAAATCTTCACCATTTTACTTTTCCTTCTCATTTTCATCTCTTGTTACAACTTGTTGAACAAATCCGAGCTCTTCTCTTTCACCTCCTACATTTCAAAGGTAAGAATGCATTTTCTTAGGAATTTGTTTGTTGGATTAGTTATATGCTTGAAATAGTTTTATTTATTTTATATGTTTTAAATAGTTTTGTTTATTTTGTATGTTAAATTTGTATTATAAGTAATGACTAATTTTTTAAATTTTAAAGTAGTGACTAATTTTTTGAATTTTAAAGTAGTGACTAATTTTTTGAATTTTAAAGTAGTGACTAATTTTTTGAATTTTAAAGTAGTGCCTTAAAAGTTTGTGTTTGAATTTTTACCTTGTGTGTAGGTATAATTTTAGTTGGGATATGGATAAGTTGTGGATGTTTTAAGGATTGAATGTCACAAGAATAGAGTTTAGAAGTTGAGACTTTTATAGAAAATGCGTTACGACATTCCAAAGGGTCAAATGCTGTTTGTTGTCCATGTTTTAAATGTGTGAATGTCAAGTACAAAAATGTGAATGTAGTAAGAGACCACTTATTTGTAATTGGTATCAATTAAAGCTATGACACATGGATTTGGCATGGAGAATCTATAACGAGGAAAAGAAGCAATATTGAAAGTATTTCAAACGATCAAATTATAGATGAAGATTTCGATTAACGTGTTTTGCACGTGTTTATATTTTGATTAGTTTTTTTTCAAATAATTACTAAGTAGTATCTATATATTCTAATTAAAAAAAGATGAAACATACTTACTTCATCAAGTCTGTAGTGTCACACAATCTTTTCTATAAAGTAAATGTAGGGTTATTAGAAATTTTAAGTACTAGAGAGTGTCTCCTCATTCATAGGCAAGTTTTTCTGAAAAAAGATGGTCTCAACTCTCTATTATTTTCTCTTCTTACCATGATCTTTTTACCAACAAAGTATATAGCTTAAAAAAATATTATAATTGAAACATCTTAATCTATAATTTAAGATAGCTTATGAATGGTAGGAGAATTAAAACTTTCTACTACATAAAATGAAATAGATATAATAACTCACAAAATTAATATGTTTTCATGTATGAGAAATATGCAAGTTGTTTGAGGGTGTTTGGGGTTTAATAATGTTAATAATATATATTGCTTACTTTTTTTTAATTTTTTGAAGTCTTGTTTTTTTTTTTAATTCTAATATAGTATTGACATAGCACATTACAAAATCTAATGAATAATTTAAAAATTATAAAATATTTATCATATATTTCTTCTAAATTACAAAGATGTGGAGAGAAGAGGAAACATTTTATGGTTGAAGTTTTTAAAATTTAGAATCTCATTCGATTAACCACATGAACAATAGATATGAGAGAAGGATGGTGAATCACACAAACTCAATTTTTGAACTATTAAGATATCAAAATACATTTTAAATTACAAATGAACATGAATGCAACAAATTAAATCAAAAGAGATAAAAGTAAAAACGTATTAGATAAAACAAAGAATAAAAAATAAGGAAAAATGGAAAAGTAAATGTGTTCGTAAGAAAAATGTTGAAGAAAGTTCAATATATATAAAGTTGTAGGAAGAGAGAGTTACAAAACCTTTCAATTTTTACATATATAAACTCATTAATTTTATGAATTAAATTATTAAAAAAAATGCAACTTTTCATATTCTAACATTTGCATTTACTAACTATTTATATTAAATAGGATATATATCAATATAGTAAGATTAAAAGAGGTTAAACAATAAATAATAATTATATGACATTCAATTCATGATTATCAGTAGTAAGTAATAATAATAATTAAATTAAAAAAACAATAAAGTATAAATTATTTTTTATAAGTAGAAATTGAAAGTTTCAAAACTCTTTAAATTATAAAACTCTTAATTAATTTTATTAAAAAAATGTATTTAAAAACACTAAAAAACCTTTTGCGTTCCACCTTGTTCTTATTAAAAACCTATTACACTTTCATATAAAATAAAAAATAAAAAATAAATTTAAATAAAATTGACATGTCATGTTTGTAATTATAAGTGTAATTCAAAGGTAAAATCATTTAAAAATAATTTTTGCTTAAGCTACACTTTAAAGTACTATGATGTAATAGGATATATATATATAAAAGTTTCTAAGTTTGGATAGGCAAATCCTTCACTAATAATAAAAGTTTCTTAAGTTTGGATATTCAAATCGTTCAATAATTACCAATATTGTTCTATTTTAATAGTAGTAAAAATATTACACAGGTATCCCTATTCCATTTGTTTTTTTGTTTTTTTTTCTAAATATCTATTTAATTGATTTTTGATTTTCAGATTCTCCCTGTAATGTTCTTTATGGATTTTTTTTTTTTTTTTTGATTAATGTATTTATATTGCGACCACATACAATTTTTCTTTTCTTTTTTTGAATTTAATGTTCGATTTGAAACATTAATGTTGAATCTTTGACATTTATTTTTATTATAAAACTTTAGTGCATTCAGTTTTTTTATTCAAACTTTCTCTTCTTCAATGATTCCTTCCGCCTCTGTTATAGCCTAAAAATATCCTAAAAGACTCGGAAGAGATTGGGACCCGCACGAAGGACAACTAAGTCGATGCCGACCCCAGGGGTAGGCCAAATGAAGGCCTCGACCCCAGGGGTTCGGCCAAGTCCATTGCCGACCCCCCTGGGGTCGGCCACGGGGGGGTCGACCAAAGTCATTGCTGACCTCCCAGGGGTCGACCACTCCAGTGCCGACCTCCCAGGGGTCGGCCACTCCAGTGCCGACCCCCAAGGGTTGGCCATGCCAGCGCCGACCCCCTAGGGGGGGTCGGCCACGCCTTTACCGATCCCCGGGGGTTGGCCAACGTCTTTGCCGGCCCCTTAGGGGTCGGCCAAGTCCATTTCTGACCACTTAGGGGTCGGCCAAGTCCATTTTCGACCCCTTATGGGTCTGCCTCGCCATCACCGACCCCTCGGGGGTCGGCTAAATAGAGGCCACAACCCCCCAGGGGTCGGCCAAGGAAGGCCAGGACCCCCTCGGGGTCGGCCCTTGCAGCCTTACCCTTCTCGGGTCCGGCAACGAGTAGGTCCATCCGAGTGGATGGGCCGTGGAGGTCAAGACTCTGCGAAGAGTCGACCGAGTCGTAGTAATGTTTGGAGGCGTTGTGCCTCGTGGCGTCGCCCATTACAACGAGTAGGTCGGCCTCATTGGGTTGACCGTGGAGGTTAGGACTCTTCGAAGAGTCGACCGAGTCCAGAATCAAAATCGTTACACCTCTAAAGGGTAACAACCAGGAGTTACGTCGGTATTCATACCCGGCTTAATGGCGGACGTTTCTAACGGTCGGCCGTTATATTGCCATAAGTGAGCTGCAGCGGTTACAAGACCGGCTGCTATAAAAGTCAAGTCATTTCTCCCTTTTAAGGGGCGATTCCTAAGCTAAGTACCCTTAAGCCGTTCTTTGTGCTTTAATTTACTCTCCCTAATTCCGTTTCTGACTTAGGCATCGGAGGCCCTGTGGCTCATACCACATCGGTGTGCCCTAAATTTGTTTTTTTGCAGGCCTTTCGTCCTCAGCTAAATAAATCTTTACCGTGGATATCGTTGACCATTTTTTGGCATCAACCGCCACCATTTGCAGCAAATTTAGTTTTCTTCTTGTGCTGTCTAATTTTTCTTCTCATTTATTTTCTTACTTTCATATTACGATTACATAATACTTATGTAATAATGTTGTAATAAATTTTATTAATGTCTAATTTTTAATTATTATTAAAGTGTTTCATTCATTTTGCGTTTCAATAATCTTAGACTTTTATGTTCCATTTTTATGCATCTTAACCTTTTTGATTCACAAAATCTTCGAGTTAATTCTAAAATTAATATTAACACCATAAAAGTTGTATAACAATACCATAGTCATACTACTTCAAAGTTTCCAAATTTGTAAGAATATTGTAACATAATTTCAATAAACAAGATAAGTTAAACAATGAACGTAACAAGTTTTCTGAAAAAATAACAATATCATAACATAAATTCTAGAACAAAAAAAAAAAAAAAAAAAAAAATCCAACATCATTCCACTTTACCTAGGAACATATAAAAACCTTGATAAAATTAATATTGCGAGAGTTGTGACAAAATCTTGAAACTTGGTGGTTCACTCAATTCAATAGCTCCACCAATATTGTCTTCTACATCTTCCTTCTTTTGTTTTTTCTGTTCTTCGGTTGATCCAAATTTCGATGTAAAAGGTGATTTCAAAATACTTGATGGCTTTCTGTTACTTCTTTCACGTCTTGACCAAACATTCACTTCAGAAAACAAACCTTCACCACGGAGCTACATATATAGAAAAACACAAAAAGATCATTATATAATAATTATACATAATAATGTCAATATAAGCAACAAATAATATCGAGTATGTACTACAGACATTTATGAATCGGCCTTTTAACTGACTACTAATACTTTGTTAATATGAGCAACATTTCTTTGTCTCGTTTTCTAGTAATGATCTATGAACAATACTAATTAATATGAGCAATACCACAGACATATTACATAACCTTAGTGTAAATATGAGCAATATTTCGTAAATACCTAATTAATATGTTTGTTCAAAATTAGAACCATTCGCATTTACTCTTCATCAAAGAGACATGTATCTATATAAACCTTAAAATGAATTGAAACCAACACAATAAGCAATCTGAAGCACGAACAATGTACATAGATTCAAAATACTAACATAATACAATAACAACATATATAATCTCACATTTTACCGATTAACCAACCGAAATTATAATATGGCGAAAATTTCACTAAAGTTAATACATAATCGCACAATTTGCCTATTAACCAACCAAAATCGTATTAATTAGAAGGAAAAGAGTAAAAATCCTAAAAATAAATACATAAATAGCCGAAAAGCTTTAGACCAAAAATACCTAAATCGCTGAATTTTGTAACAGCCGAATCGGATAGATTTTGCACAAGAACACGGACTAGCAGCTGAATCAACGACTTCCGAAGCAAATGGATCTGAAAATAGAACTACTGCGAATATATTTTTATTAAAGATAAAGGCAATTTCTTGGAGGAGGATGAAAGGACTATTCAAAATATTTGTTGAAGATGAATGCGATTTATGGAGCATAGGAATACGGTAGAGATTTTTTAGGAAGATGTAGCACAAAAATTTGTATTATGGGAACCCTAAAATCCTGCAACAAAATCGTGTCATATTAAATTTTTGGCACAAGTGCAATTATTATATACTACTTGCCTAGTTATATGAGGGGATGTTTGAATTGAGATTTTAAGAGTATTTAGAATGATGATTTGTTTAAGTATTTAAAAGTAATGATTGCACTTAAAAGCTTGTTTGGATATAGTTTCTAAGAATATTTAAAATTAGTATTTAGAATGAAGATTTATTTTGAGTATTTAGAAGTAATGATTGTAATCAAAAGTATTGTTTGGATGTAGTTTTTAAAAGTATTTTGAATTAATATTTAGAATGAAAAATTATTTTGAGTATTTAAAAGTAATCATTAGTAATAGTTACAATCAAAAGCTTGTTTGGATGTAGTTTTTAAAATTAGTGTTTAGAATGAAATTTTATTTTTAGTATTTACAAGTAATGATTGCAATAAAAAAACTCGTTTGGATGTAGTTTTTTAAAGAGTATTTAATAAATACTAATTTGAAGTTGTTGAAACAAATTTCAGAATTTATATCCAATTTAGAGAAAAACAAAATAAATTGAAAGCATAATTGAGATGAATA
>JBBMEG010012696.1:7401-26654 GCA_037832605.1 Cyclanthera cordifolia
ATGGGATATTCGAGAATAGTTGAGGAGAGGTTGAGAAGGAGTTTGAGACAGATTATGATATACTAAAAACAAACAACATCGTCTTCCTCTCCTCTAAATCAAAATATCCCTTGGGGTAACTGAATTTTTTTTGAGTTGAAGAAAAGAGAGGAGAATAGAGTAGGTGGAAGAGGAAGAGAACGAGGAACTAGAGTGATTTAGAAATACTTGTTTGGAGATTAGTGTCCTGGATAAGGGAGGTTGCAAAAATCAGATTGATGTTCGACGGAGGAGCTATTATTTTATATTAATTTTTTTGTTTATAATCATTGTATATTAAGTTAAAATTAGAAAAAAAAAAGTTGAAAATTAGATGCGATTCGATATGATTAGATAAAAGATTTTAATTAGATGTTGATGAGAAGTTGTGACGATGTACTAAAAACAAACAAAAAGTAGAGATTTTCCAACTCCTTCTCTTCCCAACTACAAATCCAATCACAGTCCTTTAGAAGGTGTTTCGTTGAGAAGGCGAGAAAGAGTTAGTAAATGAATTATTACAATATCTTGTTTGAATGTGTTTGTTCGTATACAAATTATAGAGAGATTATAATAATAACTTGCTTGAAAGTGTTTGTTTGTAGAAGAGTTGTATGAAAATTTTGTTATTTTTGAATGATGTCAAACTCATACTTTAGGCACATAAGTTAAATTAGCTTCTAAAAGTTAAAATAAATCCTACGTATAAACATCCCTCAACCATTATTTTTAATCTAATTAAATTATTCCATTTGTATTTTTTCCGTTATCTCCACCAAAATGAAAAAGAAAAAAAAAAAAATCCAAAAGTTAGTGACCCAGTGTTTCATTGTTTGGTGTTAATTAAATTAAACATTAGCGTCACGAGTTCGATCCTGAAAATCGGTATTTGTCTAAAAAAAAAGTAAATTAATAACATATTTCACTCGTTTCAATCCTCCGAGGTTCCTTTTAGATTAATGTACGAACTAATCCAACCTACAAAAGTTTAATGTATATATATCCACAAATCTAAACAAGTTCATGATTCAATCCAACACGATTTATGATTTAATGAACTTTCATTGGGTTCTTTGAAGTTGATGTTGAATCTCCACAATTTTGAAAACTTTAGCAATAAAGAGTTCATTAAAGCTTCAATGACTGCTCAATTAAACATTTGATGTGTAACAGAAACTTGGTTTTGAAGTTTTTGAGTTTTGTCACAAAGAGATTCCCTCTTACCATCATTATCCTCTTTATGCAGCTTTCAACCTTCTTTTCACTTGGGCTAAAATGGTCAATTCACTACTATTTCTTATTTGATAGTTATTATTTATTTTCGAGAAAATTACTTTTTATTTAATTTATGTTTGAGATTTAGTTCCAATTTAGGAACTCGAATATGACTAGTGACAGCTGAGCTACGATGACTTTAACTACACAATTTTCTTTATTAATTAATGAAAACGATAAGTTCTATAATGTATTTAAATTTATTTTGTAAGCAAAATTGAAATAAAAAAATTTGATTAATTCAACCAAGATTAAAGATTGAGACTTTTTAATTTATTCTGATTAAAAAAAAAAAAAACTTTTTTAATTTATTAATGTGAAATTTATTTTTGTTTAATATATATGATCATGTGAATGGACTAATCTCAAATCAAAATAGCCATCAACTTCACAAACATATGGTGAAAAATTCAAAACAACACCATTCAAAATGATTCAACTGTTCAATTATCATACCTCAGAAAAAAGAATTTCTGTTCAATTATATAGAAAAAAAAAAAAAAAATTTAGAATGCAAAAAAAGAGAATAGTTCATGTTGAATTTTTGTTATTTTAAATAAAGATATTTGAATCTCTATCTAGATTTTTTTTTTTTTTTTTTTTTTTGTGAGTTTAACAACAAAAAGTTAAGAAAATTTGAAGCCTTGAACTTTAGATTATATATTTATATTTTATACTAATTGATCAAAATGAACAAAAATAGTTGATAATGTATTAAATATCATTCTTGATCTTTGAATTTAAAAAAAAAAAAAAAACTAATTTTAGTGTATGAATATTGAGATTTGTTGGATTTGAATTCTTGAACTTTCAAAAGTTCATTTAAATTTTGAGATCCGTTATATTTCATTAGAATTTTTTTATTTACTTTTACTAAAAAAATTGCATCTTTTAATATTTTTTTAAATGTATTCACATTTTGTGTTGATTATTTTGAAATTATTAAACATTAGATTGATATTAACTTCATATATACTAAAGAACTATTTTAAAGTTTTATTTAATATAAAATACAAAAACTAAAGTTATATTTTATTTTGAAATTATTAATATTATTGAGCATTCCATTAATATCTACTATTTCACGGAAAAAAAAAAAATCTACTTAGCAAATTTTGATAATCATATGTTTGTTGTTTTTGAAATTTAAGTTTATAACTATTATTCTAACACATAATTTTTTTGACTTTGATGTCTATATCTTATTTGTGTTTTCAAAAATAAAACCAAAATTTGAAAGCTAAAAAAATTAACTTTCAAATACTTATTTTGATTTATGGAATGTGGTTAGCATTCAAATACTTACTTAAAGAGAAGATGAAACACTTGTCAAGAATTTAGGTAAATAAAAACTTAAATTTCAAAAACAAAAAATGAAAAACTAAGATAACGCTTGATAATCATTTCGTTTTTTATTTTTGATTTTTGAAATTTAAGCCTACAACTACTACTTCAATTACATAATTTTCATGATTTTGATACCTATGTTTTACTTGTGTTTTAAAAACATTCAAATTTGAAAGTAAAAAAAAAAAAAACTTCCAAATATTTGTTTCACTTTATGAAAGTTCAAAAGAATTCATATACTTATCAAAAGAAAAGATGAAACATATACAGAGAATTGAGATAATTATATTTTTAAATTTAAAAACAAAACAAAATGTTTACCAAACACGACATAACCCATTATCCTTAAAAATTGAAAATTTAAAAATTTATGAATTAAAATAACAAGAAAGGAAGAAAATGAGTCTAAGCTGACGAAAGAAAACAGTAAGAACAGTCCAAGTTCAGCTGAAACAGGATGTATTAAGAAAAACTTATTGAGATAAAATAATCTTAAACATTGTTATAAATGAAGTTTTATTAAACACACTAATGATTGCCAGAATTAAATCTTGAAATGAAGTTAATTTAAATGAATTAGCAATTTAAAACAAAACAAGGGAATATGATTCGCCTATTTCTCACTAACATTCAGCTGGTGGCGGCGGCTTCCTCTCTTTATTTTCAATTGCATCTTCTAAAACAAAACCATTATCCTTCTTTGTCTCTTTTCACTTTTCATTCCTTCTCAGAAAAGGGTACCCCCACATGGTTCATATGTACAGGCCAAAATCACTCTACTTTATTTTTGTCCCCCCTTTAAGTTCTTGAGGGTTTTTGCTCAATCTTCCTCATTTTCGACGATGGCTAAGTTTTGGGTTTCTTTTCCCCTTGTGTTTCTTCTTCTTTTTCATGGGGTTTCTTCAGTTTCTGCTACTCCTCCTGGAAGTAAGTAGCTAAGATGATGATCATGATGTCAATGGTTCAAAATGAGAACAACCCATGTTCTTAATCTTGCCATTTTTTTTAGTTTTTTTTTTTTTTTTCTCATTTGAATGTTGTTTATGCCTCATTTTCACTTTTTTTTTTTTACCAGAAATTGTTCGTGGGGTTGTTTCTAATGTGGTTTCTTCTCTTGTGAAGAAGCTGTGGTCGATGAAATCCAGTGCTAAAACTGGTATGGATCTTTTTTGCATTGTTCTGTTTTGTGCATAGGGATGAAGTTTTTTTAACTGGGGTTTTTCTTTTACGCAAATCTTTTCAGCTGTTTCTAGCCGTTCTTTGATGAAATTTGAGAGTGGATTTACGGTTGAGACGGTGTTCGATGGTAGTAAGCTGGGAATCGATCCGTATTCGGTTGAGATGTCGCCGGGTGGGGAGCTTCTGATCTTGGATGCTGATAATAGTAACATCTATAAGATCTCAATGCCATTGTCTCGATGTAAGCAGCTTTTTCGAATTAACATTTTCATGCATATTAGTATTTTTATGGCATTCTTGATTGCAAGTTTTCAAATGTAAGGTTTGTGTCTTGGTTAAATATTTGCAGGATTGCTTATTTTCCTCTCTGAGTTTTTACTTTGTTGAGTTCTTGGTTATTTTTACCAATTGAAAACATAGTACTTTTGTTTTGAAGAAGGTTCCACTTTTTGGAGTATAATGTACTTTTCTTAGTTCCATCTCTTCTTGTCACTTTTGAGTTGGGACTTTCTAGATTTAGTTGATATAATTACATTTACTAATTTCTTTCACACACGAGAAGCTATAGTTTCCTCCCAATTAATATTAATTTCTACTTGTTGATATTTCTCCAATTCCCAGCCAGAGTGTTAGTTGATATAATTAAATTTATTTCAAATCCATCGAGCTTTTTATGTACTTCTATGGTAATTTTTTCTTTTCTATCTAAATGAGATGCTTTTGAGTTTGGTTTTGGAAGGCTCATTCCATTGTTGGTATGGTCAAGAAGTTTAATTTTTTTTATCTAGAAATCAAGGAAGAAATAACACCAGCTTATGCCACGTCTACCTAGGAATTAGTTTCCTACGGGTTTTCTTGACATCCAAATGTTGTAGGGTAAGATGGTATGTCTCATGACAATAGTTGAGGTGCGTGCAAGCTAGCTCGAACAGTCATGAATATTTTAAACAAATATATATAAAAAAGGGCAGCCATTGACCAAGAGTTGTGGCTTTCATTAGTCATTATCTGAACAAGACTTGGTAGTTTGTTTTATGAAAGAGTCTGGTTGCTTGTGCTTTCTAATGAATTTACTGTGGTATTCTCTTTTGGATGATTTTCAGTTAGCAGACCGAAACTGGTTTCAGGATCTGCTGAAGGTTACCCTGGACATGTCGATGGTCATCCGAGAGAAGCGAGAATGAATCATCCTAAAGGGCTTACGTTGGATGATAGGGGAAATATATACATTGCTGATACAATGAATATGGCTATCCGAAAAATTAGTGACACAGGTATATCTACAAACTCGTTTGGATATTCCCTCTCCAAGCACTCATAATTCATTATTCAATCTCGATTTGTGTAATAGGATCCAAATCTAACTACTTGTTTGTTTCCTTTCATTGTAATGGTTTGGTTGAATTTGGGTCATCTCGATTGTCATCATGTCTTAATTTTTACAATGTATAAGCATATGGATATGAAACTCCTAGCAGTGTTGATGATCATTAGGTATAGACATGTGTGAGCTAAGATTTATTAACTGCAGGAGTTACAACTATTGCTGGTGGAAGATGGAGCCAAGGGAGTGGTCATATTGATGGTCCAAGTGAAGATGCAAAGTTCTCAAATGATTTCGATGTCGTTTACGTGGGAAGTAGCTGCTCTCTTTTGGTTATCGACAGAGGAAACAAGGCGATCCGAGAGATTGAACTCAACTACGAAGACTGCAATATGCAATATGCTGATAGCCTCAACTTAGGTAGAAAAAATGAAAAACCTATAATTTCTGCTGCTATATTCATTTATCATTCTTAGCAAAAACTCTTCATTTCTGCTATGTCTTCTTATGGTTACATGAAACCTACAATCTCTATCCTCCCCAGGGGTAGTACTGTTGGTTGCTGCTGGTTTTTTAGGTTACCTGCTCGGTTTGCTCCAACGAAGAATGCAAGCAATGTTTTCTTCGCCAAAGGTAGCTCTTTCACAAAATTCATATTTTTTCTTGTTTCAAATATACCTACATTGTTATGAACATCTCGGTGCTGCTCTTGGGGAATATTGTGGGTCGCAGTTATGTAGGTCGAGTTATAGTTTTTGTCAGAAGCTTCTCAGAATTGGACTCTTGTTTCTATCATCTCTCAGTAGCTTCTCTGCACAAATAAAATTTATTTGCGATGACCGAAATTGATTCGAAATACAAGCTATCCATATGTATTACATATATTTATTTATTTGATATGCGTGAGTGGATGTCAAGGAAAGTAATAAGTAATTAGTTAGTTGTGACGCTCACCACTAGACTGCTTCATGATGGTTACTATCCATATATCCTATAAGAGACCACTTGGGTTACGTTAATAAACGAAGATTTTATTGGAGATATTAACTTATCTTTCATTTACCTTCTTTGGGTTGTAGGATCAAGATGTAAGAAGCCATCAAATGATGAACGCTGCACCCGTTGCCCCATACCAAAGACCTCCTCTCAAGTCAGTGAGGCCCTCCTTGATTCCGAGTGAAGATGAACCGGAGAATCTGGAGGAAAGCTTTTTTGGTTCTCTCGGGAGGCTTTTCGTCAACAGCGGCTCATCTGTGGCCGATATTTTCGGGGGATTGATGTCTGGATTTCGAAGAAAGCCTCTCAATAACCAGATCCATCAACAGTTTCAACCCATTAACAGACATCCAAATTCTTGGCCCTTGCAAGAAAGCTTTGTGATTCCAGATGAAGATGAGCCACCGTCCATCGAAACGAAAACCCCCACGATCAAGAAAACCTATCCATTTATGACACAGGACCTTGATCGACCTCACAAGTTTAAGCCGAACAGGAACTACTTTAGTGGATGGGATGGTGAATTCCATCAACAGCAGCAGTCGCCGCAGATACATCAACAACAGCAGCCGACGCAGATACATCAACAGCAGCAGCAGCATCAGATTCATCATCCTCAACAGCAGCAACAGCCGCCTATACATCATCAGCAGCAGCAGCCGATACATCATCAGCGGCAGCAGCCGCAGCCGCAGATACAGCATCATCATCAACGGCAGCAATATTACCATCAACAGTACTCAGTGGGCCCAATGACCTACTACGAGAAGAGTTGTGAGACGAATGAAATTGTGTTTGGTGCAGTTCAGGAGCAAGATGGGAATGAAATTGTGTTTGGTGCAGTTCAGGAGCAAGATGGGCGCCGTGAAGCTATGGTCATCAAGGCTGTTGATTATGGAGATCCGAGGTATAACCATCACAATATTCGAGCTCGATACAACTATACTGGTAATCCCAATGCTTATTGACCAAAAAATATATATATAGTTCTGTGATTTCAGTTAGTAAATTATGGGATATGTGGGAGTAGATTTAGAAGTCAGGATATGCTTTGTTTGTTAATGCCATAGTCCAAACCATGTTTTCATGGTGAGGAAGGCTAGTCTTAGTAGAGTTCATGCTTAGCTATATATTTTTGTGTGCATATCGTTGGTCGAAATCAAAGTTACTTATGCTTGCTAATGTTTTTGCATATCGCTGCTCGATATCAAAGATACTTATGGCTCGCTTACATCCCGTTCTATTACCGACTGTAACAACTTATAGGAACGAATCGAATCCTGAACGTATAGGTTGCAAGACTTCGTTTCTGCATTTTGAGTTTCTCTTGCAGCAAGAAAAAAGA
The DNA here is from genome assembly GCA_037832605.1 of Cyclanthera cordifolia. Lineage (NCBI taxonomy): Eukaryota > Viridiplantae > Streptophyta > Magnoliopsida > Cucurbitales > Cucurbitaceae > Cyclanthera > Cyclanthera cordifolia. The sequence goes on from JBBMEG010012696.1 coordinate 14,886, forward strand.
AAATAGGCTTGATGTTCTTGTTCTAAACATAGTTTGTAAGTGCAAAGGCTGTTTGATATACCTTGTGAGTTTCTAGATGTCAAATATTCAGATCTACAAGTTTTGTAATATTGTATTAATACTTTAACAAGTAATCCCAGTTGTCAGGTTTGTTGTATTTGTATTGTTATTAGAAATGTTCAATGATTCCTTCTCATTCCACTGAAAATGTGAGTGAATCCCAAAGAAATGTTGGTTTTAAAATGATGAAAATAATTTTTTATATTATAGTTTTCTGAAACATGTTATTCTAATTAAATGAAATCAATCGCTAAGAGAAATAGTTTAGTGGTATTCGTGTATATCTAATGATCAATAATCATGTGTTGGAATCCTTTGTTCCCACTTAAAAAAAAAAAAAAAAAAAAAATGAAAGTGAAAAAGTAGGCTATGAAATTGATGTCCTTTCAAAGTTATAAATAATTTTCTAAATAATAATATCAAATGCTAAAATTATTTATGTAAAAAATAATTACATCTGTTTTCTTTTAAAATATTAACTCACCTAGAGATCAAAACAATACATATATATTGAAATTTAAAACTAGTATAATCATAATTTTTAGTCATTTATGTTTATTATTTCATGAATTAAAATTGAGCATACCAATTACACTTTTAATATATGGATTAAAAATATCTTTGATTAAACTTTTTTTTTTCTCTACATTAAATAATTGATAGCAAAAAATAGCATATTTATACATGAGAATACAAATGCGAATTTAATTCGCCTAAAATCTAGAAATAAGATGATTTTTTTTTATAGATTCTATCAAAGTATAAGGACTACCTTTTATTTTTTTCAAATCAAGGACTAAATTTTATGTTTATCTAAATATATTGACTAAATTTTATATGTTTCCAAATTATAGAGACTAAAATCTATATTTTAAAATCATAAATACTAACCTCTAATTTTATCCGAACTTTATAATTTACCTCATATTTTTTATAATTGGAGTTTATTAATTATTTCAAACAAATTTATATTATTTTAGGAAAAAACTCCACTTAAACCCCAAATATAAATGAATAAGAAGTTAAGATTTTTTTTTTAAAAAAAATGAGGTTAGATTTAGAATTTAGATTTATATATAAAAAAAAAATTATTTAAAAAAATATTTAGAAATAAATTTTAAATTTTAATTTAAGTAATTAAAGAAAATTTGAAAATAAATAAAAATAGATAAAAAAAAGTAAAAAATAAATAAATAAAACAAAAAAAAACAACACGTGCACATTATTGTCGCGCCACGTGATGCTCAGAGACACCTGAAAACACAAAAAAAAAATCGTATATAGGCAAAGGAGACGTTGGGCTTGTTCTTCCGCGGTTTCTTGTCAGCGACGACAGAATTGTTTTCCGCGTCTTTGCCCTCGTAACGCGAATTCCACCCAGACAAAACACGGATTTGAACAGTGAGTTAGTGTTCATATCCGTGTTTTGAATAGTGTTAACCCAGATTTTGATCATCTTTTCACCAAACAAGTATTAGGGGTACCAAACAGCCCTAATACTTAAAAAAATATATTTTAAACTAAATTTTCATTTTGGCATTGAGGCTTATATTATTTTGTTCTATAAATATTTAAATGTCTAATTTTATTTTGGTAATTAAAAAAATGCTTAAAATTAGTTGTTAGAATGAATTTGAAGTATTAATCGAAAATGATTAAAAAAATATAAACATATTTTATAACTTGTATTAACTTTTTAAACAAAAGCAAGAAAGAAAACTTACGATAATGAATATTGTATCATAATCAAACCAAACCATGGGCGATTTGGATAAAAAACCCAAACAAAACCGAACCGAATTTACAGCGGCACGTCAAAGATGGAGCGAAGCTGAAACGGAAGTTCGCCATATCAGACGATGGAACTGCCATTTCCCACATCAATTTCATCAATTCATTCTCTGATTGTTATCGTTAGTTTATCCATTCAATCCATGCTGACAACTTTGTATCCGAATCCGAGTCCGGCCAAAACAATTTCATTATCCTCTGTTTTGATGGTCGAAGCACTTTTTCACTCCTCCACCCCATACCCTCTTCCATTTATGCCGCTCCATTTCTCTTTTCCTTAGCTGCTCTCTTTGAATCTCCGGCCACCGCCCTCAGCTTTTCCGACGAGAGGAAGAGATTGATGAAAAGACGAGGACCCTTTTCCTCTTTTGGCCCTGTTCTTATCTGAGCATTGAATACATGGTAATGGAATCTTTAACTTTGTGTGTTTTTTTTTTTAATTATTGAATATTGCTTTGCTGCTTGTTGGAAAAGATGAAGGAAAATGAACCCGTCTATCTTTTTTGCCGTAATAATATATGAATTTATCATGGAAATTAGATGCCTAATCGAATATATTCTTGATTAGAGGAGGGAATAAGGTTGACTATGAAAAAGGTTGTGAAAGCAATGTGTACAAAGAAATTTGATCTTACTTGAAGCGAAATTCTAATCAGTTAGGAGAAGGCTAGATGAGGTTTCTTCCATGAGCTTGCATTATTTTAGTACAACAAAATTCGGTGGTCGAGAGATTCGAACCTGCAATCTCTTAGTATACATGATAGTTATCACTGGCCAAGCCGCTTTGACATTCCATGAACTTGCATTGGAAATCACTGATTGCTTGATGTAGTTTATTTGCGAGTATTTCCGGAACATTCTATGCTTTCTCTTCTTAAAGATATTAGCTTTTTTGCAGCTTGGAGAGTAGTGATCTTGGATGTGACAACATGAAGGTGGTGCCTCCCTGTTGTCTCTGTCCATTGAATCGTCTGGACTAGTGGATGTCATTTAAGCTAGACTGAATCCTCACGATATTGGAATAGGGGGTCCTCTTTGTAACCATGGTAGAAGGTATAGATGCATTTCGAGCTTTTCTTAATACGGCTTTTAAAGTGTTAAGCATTTCTATCATGCAAAACCAAAAATGTTTGTGTTGTGATTGGTGCTTTTGAAGATAAGGTCACATTGAAATACTTGCGGACAGCTTATGAAGAGGCATTGGATGCACTATCCTCATTGATTGTCAACCGTAGACGGTGTGATAAATATGGAGATCGTTTTGAGTTGATGTTTGAGTATGTTAAGGTATTACTGAAACTTAACACTTTATTGTTGCTGGTATACTTGGGATGATTATCATTGAGTTGACTTAATATAACAGATGCTTGATTTAGAAGAGGCCATGTCCCAAATGAAGGTCATTCATGTAGCTGGCACCAAAGGCAAGGTATCATTATTTACTTATTGATTTAAAAAGGACTTTTTTCAGTGCACAAAGGGAGTCTCTATAAGTAGTCACTTATAAACCATCTTCCCCGTGAAATTTAATAATTCAAAGTTCTAACAACCATTTTATTCTCTTCACGGCCTTTGAAGGAAAATAAATGAAAATTGTTTTGATTAAGAAAAATAACTTTTTCCTTTCGGGGATACCTGATCTTCTTGTTTGTATGTATATAAAAAGAAAAAGATCTCATCATGCCCTTTCATTTTGTACTTCTATTTTTGTCTCGTTTATCTTTAACATTGTCGATTGAGAATTTTAAATTTTTTCTTATAAAACTATCATTGAGATAGCTTGAATGGATGCTGTGTTAACTAAACAAAACTATTTTTTTTTTTGTTGGCTTGCATAGGGATCCACATGCTCCTTTACTGAATCCATATTGCGTAATTGTGGCTTCCACACTGGCCTTTTCACTTCTCCTCACCTTATTGATATTCGAGAAAGATTTCGCTTGGATGGGTAACTATTTTGCATACTACACTATTGCTCTTTTAAGTGGTGAAGTTGGTCATTCTGGTAGCTCATAAGTCCGGAGAGGGCTACTTTCTTTGGTTTGGATAAGGCAGATAGTTGTCCTGTCCTCATACTAAAGTCATTCATTGTAGTCAAGACTTGTATCACGCTATCTAATTTTATTTCTGGATCAAGTGCTTTTATGTGCAAAGTTTAAACTCTTTTCCTCTTCAAAGTTGCAGATTCTTGAATACTTCCTTGATAATTGGCCAGAAATATTATGTAATTACTAATTATTCTCTAATTGTTTGTTGCAGCATTGAAATTAGTGAAGAGAAATTTTTAGCCTATTTCTGGTGGTGTTATAATAGGTTAAAGGTATTTACTTGCCAATTTGATTAATTATTATTACTCTTTAAGACATGCGTTCATCTTATGGATAAAATGTATGGTGCCTTTCAAGAAAATCATTTCCATCAGCTCTCATCAATAAGGATTTTTTTTCGTATAATTGTTGAAATGTCATTTCGATGCATGCCAGAATATATTTTATAGTGATTTTTATGTTATATAATACTGGACTGTTCCTTACCCTTTTTTGTCTATAATAGTCTTTTATCAAAAAATAAAAAGAATGAAATTTATAGCTAGATGCATACCTTTGGAATTCTGAGTCTCAAGTATCAAGTAGAGTACGATCTATAACCAACCTATTATAGCATTATGTTGGGTTTTTATTTTTCTTAACTGTAAACAGAGCATGTTATTGATATTTTAAAAGTTAGGCTAGAACAAGAACAAGCTGCTTTTATTAACAGCATCAAGGTTAAAAGAAGGGTGGAATACATAAAGATGCTCGACTCTTGGGCTAATCCACCTTTTCACTCCAAATGAAAGTATTGTGTTGGGTTTGATTGCGCATCTGTTACATTGTTATATTTTAACCAAATAAGTTTGTATATAATTTTGTTTAAAAGCTTTATTGTAAACTCTTTCAAGCTCAAATCTAAAGGAAAGTGGTAATGCTGTTATTAATTATCGATCCATATTAATTTTGGTCTATGGACGATCATCCAACTGCATAGACTACGAAAATGTTACATACTGCAATGCTGTATTGATAATAGAAGTGGTTTCATTTAAGATTTCTTGAATTACCAACTTTCCTAGCTTTTCTGTTTGATTCTATGTAATTCTATTTTCTGCAGGAAAAAACTAGTGAGGATGTTCCAATGCCTCACTTGTTTCGCTTCCTTGCTTTACTTGCATTCAAAATATTTTCAAATGAGAAGGTTTGATGTTTATTTTTTGTTTTAATCTTTTGCTGGACAGGCTTTCTTTTCTCAAGTTATTAGGGGGATTTAGAAAGATAATGTTTATTGTAATCAATGAAGGTGGATGTAGTTATCTTGGAGGTTGGCTTAGGTGGAACTTTTGATGCTACCAATGTGGTATGCTCATTCTCTTTTGGTTTTAAGTAATAAAGTATTCAAGGCATTTCAGATATAATTTGTTCTTTCATTTATTTTAGAAAGTAGAAACGTACATCGAGGTATAGCCATTTGATAGATTCTAATGTTTCAGGTCCGGGCACCCATTGTGTGCGGTATAGCTTCTCTGGGTTATGACCACATGGAAATTCTTGGTTAGCCTTCTTTGAACCTTGACAATTGTTTTCCTGTAAAACAAATGTTTATCAACTGTTTGCCTTTCACTCTGTTTTATTCACTTTCTATACAGTACTTCTGTTAGTTGACATAATTAAATTTACTCTGATCTATCAGCTTAAGCTTTTGGGTTGATTGATGATCTAACATAATTCAACATGGTATTAGAGCAGAGGTCCTGAGTTTGAGTCCCTACCAAGTTGTTTCCTCTCCAATTAAAATCAAATTCCGCTTATAGGACATTCCTAAAATATATAAGCCCATAAGTGAGGGAGAGCGTTAGTTGACATAATTAAATTTACCCCAACCTATCAGTTTAAGCTTTTGGGTTGATTGATGATTTAACATAATTCAACACCTTCATCACTGCTTCTAGTTGGAAAATGGACAATTTATACTTGAACTTGGAAACATTAATATCAGTTGTTGCCTTGTCACTAGTAGAGCCTTATACCTCTAACTAAGACCTATATCAGGCCGTTCAGCTTTTCAGGAGTTAAACAACAAGATTTTATCTACCAGTTTTGTTCAAATATTAATCCTATGGAATGCTGTGTACTTAAGATGGGAGGTCCGTGGGATTCTGGGATAGTAAGGGAAAGAAAAAAGAGAAAGATGCACTAGTTTAAGTTTTATCGAATGCAATTATTTTGTCAAACGTGAACGAATATGATACTAATGGTGAATAAGTGATTAATTCTTTGAGTTGAAGATTTTTTTTACCTCAACCAGTACTTGATTGAATTGAATTTATAATTTGGCTACTATTTATCCAAGGTTTAATGTTTTATGTTAAATTGTTAACATAGTTTTGATAAATGTTAGGTTCTAACGTCATGATGTTTTCTAGCATTGTTAATTCCTTTCTTTTTTGAATTTATCTAAATAGGAAATACTCTTGGTGAGATAGCTTCGGAGAAAGCTGGTATCTTCAAGGTTTGCTTCAAAAGACTTTCCTTAAGCATGAACGTCTAGGAATAATCAAATTTTATGCTTGTTTTCATTCTTTCACTTTGGCGCAGCGTGGGGCTCCAGCTTTTACTGTATTTCAACCTGATGAAGGCATGCATGTGCTTAGAGATAAGGCTTCCCAGTTGGATGTATGTGTGAAGTTCTTTCACTCGCTAGTCCTTTTCCTTCATGATAAAATATGCATGAATTCATTCGTATAATTACAATAAAAGCTGACTCGAATTTTATATTATTACTTTATGAATATGTTTTGTTCATACTTCCTTATAGTTAAAACAGTGTCGACTGCCTTGATGTATGAACTGATAATTAGGAGGTTATGGATTCGAGTGCTCTATCCTCAAAATGTTGTTGTACGAAAGAAAAAGGTGTTGTGTCAACTTCATACGTTCTGAATTTTTTTTATTATTTCTACACTAGATGCAAGCTTCATTGATTTATTGTAGCTAAAAATGCTTTTTTATAACTAGTTCAATTTGTAGGCACTATTTCTCTAAGATATTTTTAGCATGAGAAAAAAGTATCTCTCCCAACCGAAGCTTTTAAATCAACCGGCATAATGCATACACTATAGGGGGGTGTTTGGAGTAAGGAGAATGAGAATGATTGCGATACAACCTTTTGAGGGTGTATATGGTCAGGAGAACGAAAATAATTATGGGGAGGATGAGAATTAAGGGAAAATAGAAAAAAGAATGATTTTGGGGAGAATGAATATTTGTGTTTGAGGTGATGAGAATGATCACGGGTAGAATTTGTGTTTGGGAGAAGAGAATGATTTTGGATAAAATAAAATAATGAGTATAATGAGAATGAAAAATAATTATAGGAAAAATTAAAAGTAGTATGTAAACAAAGGGGTAGGAGAATAAAAATCTTATTTTAGAGAAATATGATTACGGAGAGAGTAATTCTCAATGGTCCAAACACAGAGAATTATTCTCCTTCCCAGTCTCCCTATTTCATCGTTTTGCCCCAAACACCCCTTTTACTTTAAATGGATTGCAACTATTGTTCATATCATAGGTACAACTTACAGTAGTGCCGTCATTGGATCCTGAGCTTCTATGTGGTCGTAAACTCGGGCTTGAAGGCGAGCACCAGTATCTAAATGCTAGTCTTGCTATCGCCCTATCTTCCACTTGGCTTCACAGGACTGGTCACTCCAAACTGTCATACGTGGAACAAAGTGTAAGTTCTACATATGAGATTTATCTTCAGTCTTCCATATCATTCTTCTGTTTTCTGATTCTTTTTCTTTTAAAATGATATTTTATCAGAGGTCATTGCCTGAGCAGTTCATAATTGGCCTTACTGCTGCCAGATTCGAAGGTCGAGCCCAGATTGTTCCTGATAGATATATTGATGCGAAATTCCCAGGAGATCTTGTTTTTTATTTAGATGGAGCACATAGTCCTGAGAGCATGGAGGTTTGCGGTAACTGGTTTTCTGTTGCGGTAAAACGTAACCGGCAGGGGGTCTTAAATACTCAGTTGGAGGATGATGGTACATCTTCAAATAAACTTCTTCCAGGATATGATAATGATGAAGCAAGGAAGAAATCTGTGCAGGTAGAAGTTCAACTTAAGTTCCAATAGTTCATTTTCATGAAATGTTCTGGTGTCTCAAGTTCTTCAGATGTTGTTTAACCTTGTAGTGTTGGACATTGTAGGTGCTACTGTTCAATTGTATGTCAGTGCGAGATCCAAAATTGCTTCTTCCACCTCTGATCAAATCGTGCGCAAATAATGGTATGTGTTTGTCAGACAATTGGTACTGAAAAATGAGGTGATCTAAAGGTTAACACAGCAATATTTACGAGTCGACTTGTGATTGTTAACCTTTATGAGTTGACCTAGTGATCAAATGAAAATCCAAAAGGTTATGGGTTCAATCTATGTTTATCATCTACTTTAAAAATATGTTGCAGAGTCGGACGACATCATCTGTGAGAATAATTGAGGTGCGTGTATGCTAGCTTGATATCAAAAAAAAAAAAAAAGAAAAAAAGTAAAGCCAATGAAAATAGTTATATGTATGTCTTTGTATCGATTTTTTTTTTTTCTAAATAAGAAACAATAGCATTCTCTTGGACAATTGTTGTATGTTCGCTATAATTATCCATGTTTACTCATTTATTAATTGTTAATGGTAAAAAGAAACTTGAACGAGGAGTTTGTTGATATGCCAAAATGAAAGGACCAAGGGTAAGTATAGATATTTCAGGATATAATAGAACAATCTATAGTTTAGCTGTTACTGTTAGGTACTAAATCTATACAACATTTTACTCATAGATCAATAAAATAGAAATTATAGAATAATGTTTTAGTTGATCGATTTCAATGTCTTATTCATAGACATAAATTAAAAGTTTGCTTCTAAAACTCAGGTGTCCACTTCAAGAAAGCACTCTTTGTTCCAAATACATCAGTCGTTAAGAAGGTTGGAACTCATGGTTTACCAGAAGCAAGTCAAGTTGACCTTTCTTGGCAGTTTCATGTTCAAAGGGTGTGGGAAAACATCATGCAATGTGACAAAGGTATTATTAGTTTATGGTAGTGATTTTTTTTATATGCTTGAGTTTTCGAGCTCGCTTACGCGTACCTCGACTATTCTCATGAGGCATACTGTCCGATCCTATAATATTGTGAATTGAACCCATGACCTCTTGAATCCTCGAAAAAGTGTTGGAACCATTCTTTATTCTTCCCCAAACAGATGTATTAGATAGAATGAGATTCCACCTCAAAACCAATTGGCAATAAGAAAAGTAGCCCACCTTATCTTATAAATGTGTTCAAGACTCTCCACCTTTCCAACGTGGGGCAAATGGCCACGAGATGAGTATCTTCAATGTACCCCCTCAAGATGGCGTCCTTTTTGGGAAAACCATCTTGAATTATATCCAAATTTGTGGATTGAAATAATACTCACTTTGACTTACTCGCTTACCCGCTTAAGTCTTTGCCCGCTTGGGTGGGGTCCTCGGAATTTAGGGGGACCAATAACTCACATTGAGCTCCGATATCATATTAGATAGCATGAGGTTCTACCACAAAATCAATTGGCTATAAGAGGAGTAGTCCACCTTATCTTTTAAATGTGTCATTTTGAATTTGGGACAAATGACCACGAGGTGAGTATCTCCCACTATTGCTGCACTTAGAGCAAATTTAAATTCTTGTTTGACATATTAGGAAGTGATTCTAAAGGGATTGGTGCTATACTTGAAGAAGAAAGTGGAAAACCAGAGGTGCGAGGTAAGAGTTGTGAGAACAGCACAGTGTTTTCTTCTCTCCCAATGGCTATTAAATGGCTCAGGGATAGTGTCTTGCAGCAGAACCGGTCCATTCGATTTCAGGTAATTTCTTTTAAGAAAAATGAGAATATTTTTTGCTGAGAAGATGAGGAAAATAATTCCATTGTATTTTATTGAGTATTCGGACTTATTTGGGAAGTTGCAAGTTAGAGTATTAAAGTTTCTGATTTTATGTCAATTTCAGCAAATCTTTAACCGTCAACAAGAGCATAATTCAACTAACATAAAACATATACTTATTTAGCGGTGTACACGGGTTTGGTTGAGTTTGGATTAAGGGTTAATTTTGGACCAACCCGAGGGTTGGATTCATCGATTCACACAAAATATGTAATTAATTTGTTTTAAAGAATAATTAAAGGTGAAATGTCAACTGGTAGACTCAAATTTCATAGATTTAATGTGTTTTGTTAAAGAAAATTGACATGAAACTATCTCACCACTGTCTCAAACTTTTGATGGAAAGAAAGCAGCAAACAACACAGCCATCATATCTCGTCTGCTACGGTAATATCTGAACAAATGTAATATTTAACAGTTTGGTTCGGTTTGAACCAAGCCAAATTTATGGCAACCTGGAATTGACCCAAAGTTTTTGATTCTCCCTATTTCTAACCAACCCAAACCGTAAAAAAAAAAATCTAACTCAACTCAACCCTTATGATTTGAGTTTCCAGGTTCATCGATTGCCGATTCTTTTATACACCCTTAGTGCTTATGATTAAAAGGTTATGAGTTTAAATTTCCCCACTTCGAGTTGTTGAACTAAAAGAAACCTTTACGATCAGAATGTTTAATTGAGCTTTTTGCTACTTGAAAACCGAGATTTCTTTAGCAACCAACTCAGATGCAGCCTCATGCAATGAAGAAATTTATGTGTTTTTCAGGTTCTTGTTACTGGTTCTTTACATCTTGTGGGAGATGTATTGAAATTAATCAAGTGAAGGATGGGATCTGTTTGGAGTCCATCATGTCAGGGCAGTGCTTTTGCTCGAATGATGACATGGCCAAGAGCTTAGTGCCAGGCTCTTTTTGAAGGTTCTATTAAACGTTCATCCTCTCTAATTTGCAGCCACAGCACCATTTTTGTTATAAATTAGGCAAAACTTTAGGTTATATTGTCTTTTTAGGCTTCCATTTTTATCAGCGTTACATTTGTTCTTTCTTTCCTTAGTTATTCTTATGCTTCACAACTGATCAATAAAGAAAATGGCAATATAGACAGTATTCATTCTCATGCATCATATTCCCACTATTTCTACCTAATTATTTTATCAGTTATTATCATTATTATAAGTTTAGGAAAAAATTTATGATATAAAATTTATGCCTACCTCTGCATAAGATCTAAATCTTCTAAACTGGATGGGTCTTTTGACTGCTAAAATGGCTAGTTGAACCAGGTGGTCTTTGGAACTGGTTCTTGTTTTGAGTGGGCAAAAATTTCTCTTCTAAAGGCAAAATCTGGAGATGTTTGGATTGAGTATTTAGATAGGATTTACTAAACTCCTAAAAAACTACATCTAAACGAACTTTTGGCTGCAATTATTACTTCTAAATACTCAAAATAAATCCTCATTGTAAGTACTAATTCTAAATACTCTTAAAACCAAACAAGCTTTTGGCAATCATTATTAATCATTACTTCTAAATACTCGAAATAAATCTTCATTCTAAATACTCTTAAAATCTGAATCAAAACATCCATTTGCGTTCTCTGTGGCTGGTGCTGGAATAGAGTTTATTTTCCGTATTACTCTGTTTTTAGGCTGAGCTTATGTTATGAACTGATTTCCTTTCTGTGTTGTGCTAGTTTAAAGGTCTTTTTGTTGGTTTGGCCCTTAGGCGAGTTGGTTGACAAAGGATTTTTTTAGACCGTTCATGGGTTTGTTGATCCGGGGCAAAGATATTTTCTATGCGAGTTTCATCACCCTCCCCTCTTAAACCTCGGCGGGATATCCTACCTTAATGAGCTATATTGTTTTCGGATTATCCCTCAAGGTTCTTTGGAAGAC
>JBBMEG010012706.1:0-30886 GCA_037832605.1 Cyclanthera cordifolia
TTTATTGCTTCCTTGTTGTATGGATGCCTGATAGATATTCTTTGGTGAGTTATAATACTCACCCCCTTTCCTTTTGTTTTCTGTGGTAATCCACAGGTACACACGGGCTTTACCAAGACGGCTGATCTGGCATGGCGAAAACCATGGGCACGTTGGGTCTTAGTTTTACACCTTGTTTTATTTTTCATTAATTGAGTTTCTTCCTCAAACTGCAAGATGGAGTTTTAACTTTTAGAATTGCACTCACTTTTGAAGTACTATGTTTTTCCCTCACTATTTAACTGATTGTTTGTAAGGAGTACTCCAAACCTTTGAAATTCTGTTTTGATGATGAGTAGTCACTGAATACATGATAAACCTTTATGATCATTAAATGTTTTCAAATATTCTTTTATTATTGCATCTAGTGCGGTCTATTTGAGAGTCCTAAATAGTCGGGTCTTTACACCTACAAACAAGGAAATGGGATCCTGACCACAAAAGAACATTCAAAGCCAGCGCACCCAGCAGGCTGTGAACTCCAAAGAAAACGGTCCAAGTGTTGGGAGCCACATACGTCAAAGCTAACCCGGCCATATACAAGAATTTATGAAGAATTTGGAGGCAGCCGAACCTCTTTTCTCAAACATGGTGACATAAAGTGTCAGGGCAACCGGAGAAGGCTGGCTATACACTTCTTTATAGGTAGGAAGTCTTAGAGTCACGAAGAAACAAGGTACTCCGCCCTAAGCCTATCTAAGTCATGGTGGGTCACTGTTGATCCAACCGATTCAGATTCAAACTCAGAACCGACTACCAAAACCTTATGTCGAGTCCTTTTTTAAGAAGATGAGGCTAAAGTGGGGCGTACTTCATGCTCATAGTCAAACGAGGGATCCATGAGAAAATTTTAAAGAATGTGTATGCGAAGAAGCAAAAGTTTGAAAAAGCGCCTAAAAATGGGCAAGTCCATGCAAACGGAGCCTAAGTAGCCTAAAAATTTGAAAAAAATGCTTAAAAGGACGAGTCTCTACATGGATGACCTAAAAAACATTTAAGTCAAAAAAACGCTAAAAAATGGATAAGTCTCTATAAAGAAAGTCTCATTCGCCTAAAGTTTGAAGAAAAACCTAAGAGGGCAAGTCTCCACTAAGAGGGCAAGTCTCCACTAAGAGGGCTTACCACGCCTAAATGTTGAAACGATGCCTAAATGTAATAAGTCTCTAAAAAGAGAGCCTACTTCGCAAAATTTTTAAAAAAATGTGCTAAATGGTGGCGAGTCTCTGAAAAGGGAGCCTAATTGGCCAAAAAAAGCAAAATGGTAGCGAGTCTCTGAAAAGGGAGCCTATATGGTAGAAAAGGTCAAAGGGCAGCGAGTCTCTAAAAAATGGATCCTACTTGGCCGAAAAAAGCCAAAGCGTCGCGAGTCTCTACAAATAGAACCAACTTGGCCAAAGTTTTAAAAAGAATGCCTAAAATGATGACACTATAAAAGGAGAGTCTACTTAGCCGTAATTTTTGAAAAAGTGCCAAAAAGAGGTGAAACTCTAAAATGAGAACCTATTTGGCAAAAATTTTGAAAAACAGCTAAAAATGCAAAGTCTCTAAAAAAGAGAACCTTCTTAACAACAAACTACTCTTCAAATTTTGGCAATGAAGTAAGTCTGAAAATGAAGAGTGAGGGTAACGTTATAGGCTTAAATATCTCGAAAAGCTCGAGCAAGGCCAGGACCCCCCTGGGGTCGGCCAAAGGATGTCGAGAGTCCCTTGGGGTTGACCAAAGGGTTCCTAAAGACCCTCGAGGGTCAATCAAAGGATGTCGGGAGCCTAGGGGGTCGTCCAAAGGGTGCCAGAAACCTCGAGCGTCGGCCAAAGGATGCAAGGAGTCCCTAAGGGTCGGCCAAAGGGTGTCGAAAGACCCCAAAGGTCGGTCAAAGGATGTCGAGAGTCTCTGGGAGTCTGCCAAAGGGTGTCGAAAGACCGCAGGGGTCGGCGAAGGGAGGCCACAACCCCTAGGGGATCGTCCAAGCCCATGTCGACCCCTCGGGGTCGGCCAAGTCCATCCCGACCCCCGGGGCTCGGCCAAAGGGTGGCCACAACCCCTAGGGGGTCGGCCAAGTCCATCTCGATCCCTCGAGGGTCGGCCAAGGGAGGCCACAACCCCTAAGGGGTCAGCCAAGTCCATCTCGACCCCTCGAGGGTCGACCAAAGGGTGGTCACACCTCAGGGGGTCGGCCAAAGGAGGTGACAACCCCATGGGGTCACCCAAGTATGTCTCGACCCTCCCACGGTCGGCCTAAGGGTGGCCACAACCCCTAGAGGGTTGACCAAGTCAACCTCAACTCCCTAAGGGTCAGCCAAACTACCCCGACCCACCCGGGAGTCGTCCAAGAAAAACTTGGACCCCTAGGAGTCAGCTAAAATAGGTTAGGACTCCCTAGGGGTCGGCCAAAGCCGGCCAGGACCCCCTAGTGGTCGGCCAAGTTAGTCTGGCCCCTCTAGGGTCGGCCAAGGAAGGTCTCGACCCTCTAGAGGTCGGTCATTGCAGCCTCGACCTTCTCGGGTCGCTCAAAGAAAGCAAACACCCCCTGGAAGGAAAGCCGTGGAGGTTACGACTCCATTGGGAGTTGACCGAGTCCAAGTGATGACTGGATCCGCTGATAACGGCCAGAAGTTACGCTGAAGGTGAACACCCCCTTAAGGGGGGGCAAGCCGTGGAGGTCATTAGTGACCGAGTCCTAAATCGATCATTGAGGGGATGACCAAAGGCAAACACCCCTTAAATGGAGAAAGCTGTGGAAGTCAAGGCTCCCCTAAGAGCCAGCCGAGTCCAAGTGTGACAACTGAATTCACGAATAACAGCCAAGAGTTACACTGAAGGTGAACACTCCCTATAAGTCATGATTGACCGAGTTCAAAGCCGATACCTGAGGGGACGGTCTAAGGTGAACACCCCTCTAAAGGGGAAAAATTCGTGGAGGTCGGGGTTCCCTAAGAGCCAACCGAGTCCAAGTAATATCCTAGCTCGTTACACCTCTAAGAGGTAACGTCCTCGAGTTACACTGAGAAAGCCCACACCCTTAAGGGGTCGGCCGTGGAGGTAAGGACCTGCAAAGGTTGGTCGAGTCCAAGTAACTCCCGAGACAAAATCATTACACCTCTAAAGTGTAACAGACATGGGTTATGCCGGTATTCATTCCTGACTTAATGGCTGATGTTACAAACGGTTGACCATTAAGCCATCATTAAGTGAGCTGCAGCGGTTACGAGTTCGATTACCTTAAAACGTCAAGTCATCTTCCATTTGAATCCAAGCTGGGTTAAGCTGAAATACACTTATAATCCTTGTAAGCTAATCCTAAGCTCTCAATCTCTTTCTAAACTCCCTCAAAATACCTTAGTGACTTAGGCATCGTAGGCCCTGTGGCTCACAACATACCGGTGTGCCTAATTTTTGTTGTTTTGTAGATAAATTTGTACTCGGTAAATAAATCTCTACCGTTGATCCCAATTGATCATTTTTTGGCATCAACAAAACTCAATTGTAATTTGATAATCAAATTTATATTTGTGATAATTTGATCATTAATTTTGTAATTTAAATAAAAGTGATTATATAGCAATTGAAGTATTGGTTTGGTGGTACAACACCCACGTACCACTTGTTTTTTCAACTTTTTTTTTCAAATTGTTTTTCATTCGCTTTGTTTTAAAAAAAAATTACATTCTAATTAATTTTATTCATTTTTTTCAACTTTTTTTTTAAATTTGGATTTTATTATTTTTCATATATAATTTTTTTCATCTTTATTCTCACTCATCTAATATCATATTTTAAAAAATAGGTCTTAAATTAAAAAAAAAAGTTTTGTAATTTTTAATTATGAATTATTTCATAATGCAATTCACATTTTACAAAAATGTTTACTGATGTTAAATTCACTGTAATTTTATAATCAATTTTGTATTTTACAAATATGTTTTGTAAATTAAATTTAAATAGTAATTGGTAGTACATATTTTTATTTTCAATTAGCTAAATTAATTTAAAATATTTATTAATTTAATATTCAATATTATTTTCTATTTTCATAAATATCATGAATAAATAAATAGATGAGATTATTTATAAATGTCACATCATAAAAAATCAACAAACATTTTATAAACTCCTCAACTAATCACTCCACATCCAAATAAGTTATTAACTATCACTCTACCAATAACCTCATCTAAAGACACTACTAACAATCACTCAAAATAATTACTGCACAATTTTGCAACCAAACACTCCTTTATTTGAGAAAAAGATAAAAAAATAAAAAAATAACCAAATTATTAATAATAGAGGATTTCATGTATAACAAAAAAAAACCCTAAAATTTCATATATAGCAAAATTGGGAAAATATTTCATGTATTGCCGAAAAATAGATTGCCTAATTAAAATGACCAAAATCTCGTTGTTTCAATCAGTTCAACTTATATCCTTCAATCAGTTCAGCCGATAGCCTTCAATCATTAATTTAGTTTCAGCTTATAATCTTCACTGAGCTTAAGCCTTCAATCAGTAGTTTCATTGATAGATTCAATCAGTTCGTTGATAGACTTAATTAGATCGCTAATAGTTTAATCAGTTTGCTAGGTAAAATTAAAATTTTTGAAAAACAAATGAAAATTAGGTTTTTTTAAATAAAATATTATAATTAAAATAGATGAATGAAAAGTTGTTATGCAGAGTAGTTTTCCTTAAAAATACCTCTAAAATATGAAGATTTTTTTTCAAAATTACTCCCAAACTTTAAAAACTTTAAAAAATACCCTTAAAATTTACAAAACATTTGAAAAACACCCTTGACACTAAATTTTAGTAGAAATCGTTAAAATTTTGTTTTAAAAATATCAAAATTTTAAAAGTTTCAAAAATACCCTTTGTTGATGCCAAAAAATGGTCAACTTGGAACAATGGTATGATTTGTTTACCGATGACGAATTTTCCTGCAAAACAACGAAAATTAGGCACATCGGTGTGGTGTGAGCCGCATGGCCTCCGATGCCTAAGTCGTAATATATTTTAAGAGGGTTTAGAGATAGAGCTTTTAGAACTTAGAGCATCTTACAAGGAGTTGTTAGCGCAACTCAGCTTGGAGAGAAATGAGAGTCGTTCTGACTTGTATAGCAGCTGGTAGTGTAACTCACTAATGGTGACTTAATGATCAGCTGTTTGTAACGGCTGTCATTTAAGCCGGGCATCAGCGTAACCACTGACTGTTACACTTGAGAGGTGTAACAATCTTATCTCATGAGTTAATTGGACTCAGCCAACCTTTGCAGGTACTCAACTCCACGGCTGACCCCTTAAAAGTGTGGGCCTTCTCGGTGTAACTCCAAGACGTTACCCCTTAGGAGTGCAACGACCTAGAATGTTACTTGGACTCGGTGGGCTCTTAGGATAGCTCTGACATCCACGACTTTCCCTCCTCTATGGGGTGCTCACTTTCGACCATCCCCTAAGGGATCGACTTTGGACTCGATCAATCATGACCTTCATGACTTGCACCTCTTAGGGGGGGGGGGGGGTGTGCACCTTCGGTGTAACTCTTGGCTGTTATCGATGAATCTAGTTGTCACTTGGACTCGGCCAGCTCTTATAGAAGCCCTAACCTCCACGACTTTTCCCGCTTAAGAGGTGTTCGCTTTCGGCCGTCCTCTCAGGGATCGGTTTGGGACTCAGTTAATAATGACCTCCATACCCTGTCTCCCTAAAGGGAGTGTACACTTTTGGCGTAACTTTTGGCCGTTATCAGTGAATCCAGTAGTCACTTGGACTCGATCGACTCCCAAGGGAGTCATAACCTCCACGAGTTTCTCCTTAGGGGGTGTTCGCCTTCTTTAGCCGACCCCGAGAGGGTCGAGGCTGCAAGGGCCAACCCCTAGGTGGTCGAGGCCTTTCTTGGTTGACCCTTAGAGGAGTAGGACTTACTTGGCCGACGCACGAGGGGTCCTGACCTGTTTTTACCGACTCTCGGGGGTCAAGTCCTTCTTTGGCAGACCCTTGGGAGGGGTAGGGGTAGTTTGGTCGACCCTAGGGAGTCAAGACCTTCCTTGGCTGACCCTCGGAGGGTTAGGATGGACTTGGCCGACCCCCGGGGGTCGACATGGGCTAGGTCGCCCCCCGGGGGTTGGCATGGGCTAGGTCACCCCCAGGGGGTCGCCATGGACTTGGCCGACCCCTTTGGGGTTGTGGCCTCCATTGGCCGACCCCCGAGGTCTTCCGGCACCCTTTGACCGTCCCCATGGACTCCTGACATCCTATGACCGACCCCGGGGTCTTCCGATACCCTTTGACCGACCCTCGAAGACTCCCGACATCCTTTGACCGACTCTTGGGGTCTTCCACCACCCTTTAGCCGACCCCCTAGGACTCTTGACATCCTTTGGCCGACCTCTGGGGTCTTCCGGCACCTTTTGGCCAACCCTCAGGGACTCCCGACATCCTTTGGCTGACCCTCGGGGTCTTCCAACATCCTTTTAGACGATCTGTGGGGTTTTCCAACACCCTTTGACCTACCCTTATTGTCTCTCAGCACCCTTCGGCCGACCACTGGGGACTTCCGACATCACTTGGCCGACGCTCGGAGTCTTCCAGCACCCTTTGGCCGACCCTTAAAACCTAATAAAATATGTCAATTTTTAAAGAATAAAAAATAAGTGCATGCTTAAAACCTAAATAGAAATATCCCAATGAAATTGATGAACAGATTCTTTTGGAGCAAATGAGAGATAGTGCTAGCAACTTCGAAAGAATGGGACATTAAGGTTTAATATTCCTAACATAGTATTAATATTGTAATGCTAGAGTATTATAAATTCTCGTATCTTAAATATTAAAACAGTATAATAATATTTATAAGAGTAAGTTGAATTTAAAAAACTATTCATAATGTATTGTACGTGAATACGTATTATTTCATGTATACTTTATATATTTATTAATAATACTTATTTTATCATATATACTACCACTGAAGTATTATTATATAATAATGTATTTAGAGTTAAAGTAATACAATATTGTATATGCAATATTTGTATGTGAATTTTTTTTTCAATGGTATTAAACTACCGTGCGGAAAGTAATACCGTTTGTACCATACTTGTAATATACTACTAATATTTTTTCTATAATAATAACACACGCATATATATTAATATATATTAGGTATTATAAATATAACACCTCAATATAATATATATTATTGTATATCATGAAATACTTATATCTTTATTATCGTACATATCAAAATACTAATTGTTGATGTCGAAAAATAGTCAACGAATCAATGATAAAGATTTATTTTTACCGAGGACAAGAGTCAGTCAAAAAAAAAATAATTTAGGCACATCGGTGTGGTGTGAGCCACATGACCTCTAATGCCTAAGTCAATAAATGTTTAGGACGGTTCTTAGCGTAGTTCAGCTTATTTTAGCTTGCATATGAATAAAGAAATGACTTGACTTCTTATAGCAGCCAGTCTTGTAACCGCTGCGACTCACTTAATGGTGGGTTAATGGCCAGCCGTTAGAAACGTCCGCCATTAAGTCGGGAATGAATATCGAGGTAACTCCTGACCATTACCTTTTGAGGTGTGGCGACGTTGACTTGGAAGTTGCTTGGATTCGGTCAACCTTTGCAGGTCCTCACCTCCACGACCGACTCCTCGAGGGTGTGACCTTCTCCCTGTAACCCCAGGATGCTACACTCAACAGGTGCAACGTTCCCAAGTGTTACTTGGACTTGAACGACTCGTCCATAAGAGAGTCCTAACCTCCAAGGCTGACCCTCTTTGGGTTGGCCTACTCAACCGATCTGAGGTCGGCTTTAATCTTGGTCAACCCTTACGAGTTCTCACCTCCACGGCTTACTCCTAAAGGGTGGAGGATCATGGCCCTCTCGGGGTAACTCATGGTCGTTATTAATGGATCCAGTCGACACTTAGACTCGGTCGACTCCTAGGGAAGAGTCCTAAACTCCACGGTCGACCCTTGGGTGGTCAAACCTAAATTGGTCGGCCCAGAAGGGCCGGATTGGCCTTGGCCAACATGGGGGGTCGGATTGAGCTTGATCGACCCCCGAGAGATCAAGACCTCTTTGGCCGGCCCCCAGGGGTTTAGCCTACTTTATGGCCTTGGCCGACCCCTAACAGGTTAAGACCTTCTTTGGTCGACCCTAGGAGAGTTGGAATGAAGTTGCCCAAGGGGTCAAGGCCTCTATGGTCGAACCCTGGAGGGTCAATACCTCTTTTGGCCGACCGTCGAGGGTCAAGGCCTCCTTTGGGTGACCTTGGAGGGGCCGAAATGGGCTTGGTCGACCCCTGAGGGTCAAGGCCTCCCTGGCCGACCTCAGGGGGCTAGATTGGGCTTGGTCGATCGCCATGGGTCAAGACCTCCATGGCCGACCCTTTGGGGACGGATCAAAGTCGTTTCGGTTGTCCTTCGAGAGGTTTTAGGCCTTATCTGGTATCTCAGGAAATATTTTGCCTATAACACCAATTATATAATTACTATCGTATATTAAAATCTACGAAGTATTATAATGAATACTCATAAAATACATAGAATAATTATCTTTGATGATATTATATTATAATACCATATTATGTACATTAATAATAGGTTAGCCACCCTAATACAATATGATAATACCTTACGAATGCATAGATTCATGTATACAATATTAATATCAACTCATATACTTGACATTGCATATTGAGTAGAAGTGTTTGTTTGTTTTTTTTTTTTATTGTAATTCACATATTACATATAAATACATCTATAATATTGCATATGTAATATTATATTATGATAATACGCAACGTAAATGACATTTTTGTATATAAAACTTCTTCAACTTAGAATATCTTCTAAAATACGATTGACGAGCTCAGTTTCATTGTAATCAGAATTTCTTAATGTTCACAGCATTTTTTGCGTAACGTAATCCTCCTTCGCCTAAAATAATCAAAGACGACGACTACAATGGTAGATCTGGTCAGCCAATGTATCTCCATGGTGATGCTTGAGAAAGAAGTTGCTGAAGTATATGGCTATCATTGGACGACGACAACGATAGAGGATATGAGTTTTTTAAGACAAACAAAAATGGCAGACAAGATCGACGATATTGCATGGTTTGGTTAACGTATATGGAGCAATGAATGGTGAAGCGAGTTTTTGATGATGACTTCAATGGAGTTATTCTGATGAACAACATGGTGAGTTCGACGACGACAACGAAAGAGATCTTTTGGTCGGCGTTCATGGAAGGCTAATGGTATTTATGGTTATTTGTATTTTCTTTTAATTTAATGAAGGGCAATAGAGTATTTTGTTAAATAATGATTTTCATGTTTTTTAAATGCAGAATAGTTTGCTATTATTTTAAAACTTATTATATTTATAATTAGAATCCTAAATTTTGCTACACATGCAAAAGGCTATTATATGAAAATCAATGAGAACAAAAATTTACAATTTTAAAGTCTAACAAATTAATCAACTTAACTCCAAAAATTTAAACTACATAACCACAAAAATTTCTGGAAACTCATCAAATGCGAAAAAAAAAAACTAAATTGTAGTTGAGATGAAGTCGAAAACTTAATTGAGTAGACTCATGTAGAGATATATTCACATTTTTAGAGTTGAATGATAGCTTATCATGAATTAATTTATTTGGTGAAATTGATTTTTAACTTGAATTATTTAAATAATTTAGCTTCTCAAACGTATGAATTTAATTTCAAACTTCGAAAATATACAATAAATTATCGATGATCTATAATCAATTTTATAATTGAATTTTTTGTTTTCATCCGTGCGTCAACACTAATATTAAAATTTAGAGTTCATTTCCAACCTCTATTAATAACATGATTGGTTTTTAGTTGATTTCTTTTTAAACCACTCGTTACAACTTGGTTTAATATTATTAATATGACATTAAGTTTAAAAATTTAAATTATGTTACGACTATTAGTATAATCGGTTGATAGAAAAGTATTAGTTAGTTTAAGCTAATATTTAATAATTTTTATACATTAAAAAAAAGAGTAAATACAATTAAAGAAGAAATATATTAAAAAAATTAATTTGAACATAAAATTAACAATTAATATGGACATAAGAGATCGAAAGAGTTAGTAGCGCAGTAATTTTATTACTTGGTGTAATCCAGTTCAACCTCAGTATCACGTGGAATATTACTTTCAAATTTATCATAGAAGTAATTTTATACTTTTTATTTTACCTAATAACCTAATAAAATGTTAAACGCAAAGTTCATAACAATTTGTTTTAGTTCAATATAAGGTGGATGATCGAACTAAAAACCAGCTCAACACCAACGTCACGGATTCGATCCTGGAAATCGGTATCTGGCTCTCGAATTATTTGAGAGCAGTAGTGCCTCTCTGTAGGACTTGTGGTCCCCATCCTCTAATTTGTACTAAATAATAATAATAATAATAGTAATAAGGTGGATGATCGAACTCACGTGCTTTTCAATTTACAGACACACATTAATGTAGCAAATTTCTTAATGTTATGTATACATAGATGATAAAAAAATCATATTCATTAAAATTTTCTTTGACCTTATAACTTAATAGTGGAAGCCAAAACTAGGAGAGATTTCCCAGCAAGAAGAGCACTCTACCTATTGACTAGGGACCAGGTGGCGTGATAAGACAAAGTTGTTTTGCAATCGAAACAACAATCAAGATAAAAGTATAGATAAAGCGAAAAAGATACCCATAGATTTAAGTGGTTTTTTTTACACAGTGTTAGTTATGTCCACGAATATAAGGAGATAAGTTTTAGTATAGAAAATCAAATACAAGAATTTTGCATCCAAAAAGTGCTTTGTGGAAATCATGATTTAAGATTTTTTTTTTTTTTGGAGTACAGAACTTTTCTGCTAAGACTACGGAGAAATTCGCCATTAATAAATGGCTCAATCATATTTTTAAGGCTAAAAGTGTCAATGCTTCTCCAATTCTGTTGGTATTTAATGTTTCAAATTAGGATGGATCTCTAGATATTTATGAATTCAATAATGATGTTGTTGACATTCATTCGCTCATTTCTATGTTTGAGATTGTTAAAGTTCTCCATTGTAATAAATATGTAGATTCTTTTTGTTGGTCTAATTGTTCTTTTTCTTGAGACTGGAACTATTGATCCAATGAATGTCAAAGTATTACTATGGCCAGCTCAATTATATTTGTAGCGCGGATAGACTATTATTATATTAGTTTGTTTAGTGTGATAAAAAGAAATTGTTTAAATTCATTCATAAAAACTTTCTAAAAAGCAAATTTTGGCAAAATAAAATAAAATAAAATAAAAATAAAAGAGATGGGGTCCAAAAGTTCTCATTTTCTATTTCTTACTTAATTGCTTTATATATTGATTTGGACATGCATGGAAAAACAAGTATGAATGAATCCTATTGTTGAAAAGCCTCTCTTTCTTTCTCTTCCCTTTTTCTTTTTCCCCTTATTTTGTTTGCTCTACAACTCACTCACAACCATAAAGTCTGTCCCATTCTTTTCACAAGAGACTGACCTTGTGTGAGCATTGTAGCCTGTCATTATCACTCTTTTCAAAATAATTCATTTTAGTAAAAAGTATTTTCATTTTAAAACCATTAATAAAAATTAGTTACTTATACTATTTTCCATGAAGTTTGGGTGTTTTTTAAAGTTAACAATCATTACAAATATGAGATTCGAACTCGTATTCATGACTTCTTAGTCATGACATTATTTACGTCGACTTAACTATTGTTCTTATTGACTTTAATAGTTTAGGGCGTGTTTGGCTATGCTTGGAAGGGAAAGGAAGTGTCAGTAAGTATGTGTTTGAGGTGTAGGATTGAAAAAAGATAAAAGTTGAATGAATGTTAATTTTTTGATAGAACAAGGAATAGAAAAATATGTATTGGACCACGTGCCAACCCACCCTAACCCACCTCAATCGATCCCAACCCAACCTAGCCTGCATCCCAAACATGACCTTAAAGTAAACTCTTATCAAATACTTTTTCGCAAAACATTAAAGTAATCGGCATAATGCCTTTAAAATACTTAAATGAAACAAAGAACTAAGTTACCAAAATAATATTTTATTGAAAAATGTATTCTCACTCAAGAATTCAAACTTTCAAATTCACAAGTGTTGAACTGGTATATTCATACTCTTAAATCAATTCAACAGATAAATTCAGTTAAAGTTAAAGTTGAAAAAATCAAAAAAGTTCACCAAAATCTGATATGCATGTAATATTTCACAAGAATGCTATAATTAAAATATAATGCCAAAAAGTTAGTATGAAGAGCAAATTCCCTATTATAAATATAGGGAGGTTATGATGGCCAATGTTTAGTATAATTATGATAAGGTTAAAATATCTATTGGTTCCTAAACTTTGAGATTTGTTTCATTTTGATTCTTAAACTTTCAAATTTTCAATTTTAGTCCTTGGACTTTTAAGTTTGTTCCGTTTGGGACCCTAAACTTTCAAGTTTATTTCATTTTAGTCCCTAATCTATCAAATGTTCAATTTAGTACCAAGACTTTCAAAATAAATTAAATTTAGTCCTTAGTTGAAATTTGTTAAGTTTTATTTAAAAATCAATCATATTTCTTTATAAATTTAAGAAATATGTTCACCTGTTTTCTGTATTTATATTAATATTATTACGTTGTGAAATCAATTTTAAAAAAAATATCAACTTCAAATTTATTATAGGACCAATTTTAAACTTTAAAAGGATTAAAATGAATATTTTTTGAAAGTCCATAAACTAAAATTGGACATTTGATAATTTAGGGATCAAAATTGAACAAAATTGAAAGTACAGAGATTAAAATTGATCTTTTGAAAGTCTAGAAACCAAAATGAAACAAAATTTTAAAATATTGACCAAAATCATATTTTAAAGTTGTGATAATTGAAATTAGTGAGTATGAACTAATCTCTCAATTATATAATGGATGATAATCCAAGTTAATTCACATTTAAATAGTGGTTTAAAAGCCCAAACTCATCATATTTTCAGAATGGTTAGATATTATAGGTGTAGTGAGTTTGGGAAATAATATTGCATATTGTTTAATCAATACATTAATGAAAAAAGGATGAAAGATAAATGGTAATTAAACATATGGAAGAACACAAGATTATTTTACCAGTGGAGAGAGGGAGCTTGATCAACAGAACAGAAATTGCAAGGCTCCTCCTCTGTATCAACAAACAAGCTTTGATCCTCATTAATCATCATCACCCTAATCTGACTCTTAATTTCATAATCTTTCTCTGAAACATCTCTACTTACCTTTTCCCTCAATTCTCTCACCTGCCAACAAATTAAATTTCCATTTAAGAAAATCAAAACCCAGTTTTCAAAAATTTGAAAAACGGAGCTGGTTTTTTTCAGTACCTTGGAGGCAAGAGAAGCGTTTTGTTTCTCAAGAACATCGTAATCGAGTTTAAGAGCGTCGTAATCGAGTTTAAGAACTCCGTAATCTCTCTCTAATTGCTTTGTTTTCCAACGGGCTCTGCGATTTTGAAACCAAATTGTTACTTGCCTTGGCTCCAGCTCCAATTCAGCAGCTATCTTCATTTTTCTCTCTGGTTCTAGCTTGTTTTCCACTTCGAAATGCTTTTCTAACCCCTTTACTTGATCCACCCTCAGCCGCCGTTTTCTCTCCGCCGCCGAACCGCCGTCAGCGCCGCCGTCTTCCCTGCCGTCTTCTTCCTCTAAACTGTTCAACATTGCCTGAAATTCCTTGCTGTACCCGCCAATGGTGGGTTGCTCTGAAATTAAAACAGGGATGTTCAGAAGAAAATAGAAATTAAACTTTTTTTTTGTGGGTATTTGATTTTGAGGATTATTTACCATTTGAGGAGATGAAGGAATCAAAGAATTCAGAGTGAGAATATCTCTTCATCATCGCTGGAAATGAAGAAGATAGCAAGAGAAAAGGAAGAGTAAATGGTGGAATTTCTTTTACGGTGAAACGAAAATGATTCTGCTTCTGCCTTTCACAGCTTTCATTTCTTAGACAAAGCCAAGCATTTAGCTGAAAAGAAACTCTCATGGTGCCTTTTTTCTTAAGTGGGATGGCAGAGAGAAAATAACATTATTTTTTTATTTTTTATTTTTTTAATTATTGTCTAATCATCAACGATCAAATGGGGATTATTTCTGCATTTTTAAATATGAATATATATATATATATTTTAGTAGAAGTAACCTAGCAGAGAGTTATGAAAACTCTGCTACTTGTTCAATTCAACGTTAATCTATCATGTTAGTTGAGCTATGTCTGCTATGATTATATAATATATTTTATAAAATTTAAAATTAGCTTTATATTTTATAAAATTTAAAATTAGCTTTAAGTTTGTGGGTGAAATTTAAATTTGTAATCTTATAATTTAAATTATATACAATTGTAGAAATTCAAATTTAGTTTGAAAAAAAGTATAATTTTAGTTTTTTATATTTTTTTGCATGTTTATTTTGGTTTTTTAGGATTTGGTTTGATAATTATTTTATTTTTAATTTCGAAAACTTGCCTATCACACCTAATTTAACCTTTTTTTTTTTTTTTTGATATTTATGTTTTATTAATATTTTTAAAAACCTAAACCAAATTTTAAAGCTAAAAAAAAAAGTTGCTTTGAAAGATTTATTTTGATTTACATATATGATTCTAATACTTGCAAGAAAAAAACTAAATTTTTTTTAAAGTAAGTTTAGATTTGGAGAAGAGAAGCATATGAAGAAGCGGAAGTGAAGCAGAATGGTAAAATATTTGAAGTGTTTAAATGAAAAATATAAGAAAAATATTGCTTAGAGATTGATGTTTGAATGAATTAACGATAAATCTTGTTTGGAGTTCGATGTTTGAAGGTGAATTAAAATCTTAGGTTTAGGTTGGTTGTTTAATGATAACTTTCTTTAAAATTTGGTGTTAGAATAAGTTTTTTTTTTTATTCTAATTTTTTTTAATTAATTTTTTTTTAAAATTTTGATCTTTATAATTAAATGTTTAACTTTAGTAACATGTAATGAGAATGTACAAAATATTAAATTTTGATAACTTGTATTCCTCCTATTTTTAAATTTTGATGAACTAAATAAAAGTGGTAAATATTGAAGATAGTATAACAAAATTGATCTGTAAAAGGCGACACAATTGGTCGAGAGCACTTCAAAGGTATGCTCCGGTGAAGTTTTAGATTTGAGACCCAAAAAAAAAAAAATTAATAATATTTTTCTTATTTCGGTTAAATCTTTATAGTTAAAATTTTAATATCTAATCAAATTTAGAAATTGGATAATTATTGAACTAAATGAGAGTCATAATTTTAAATTATGCATTTTTTTTATTCAAACTTTCACATTTAAGTAGAAAATTTTAATCAATATAGTACAAAAGAATTAAATAATATTTA
The DNA here is from genome assembly GCA_037832605.1 of Cyclanthera cordifolia. Taxonomy (NCBI): domain Eukaryota; kingdom Viridiplantae; phylum Streptophyta; class Magnoliopsida; order Cucurbitales; family Cucurbitaceae; genus Cyclanthera; species Cyclanthera cordifolia. The sequence goes on from JBBMEG010012706.1 coordinate 15,508, forward strand.
TTCAACATCTTGAAATGTTCATGTTTATGATTAAATTTCTAATATAATTTTCATATTTATAAATATGATTCAACTAAAAAAAAGTTATAAATTAAAATTATGCTTTACAAATTAATTTTATAATTAAATTTATATTAGTTTTGAGTGAATTGATAAAAAAAAAAAAAAAAAAAAAATTAACACGACAAAATATATAAATATGTGTATCCATTTCTTTAAATTTTGATATTTGTAATTGCATTTCCAATTTCTAAACTAATTTATAGGTAATAATAATAATTACACAAAGTAAAAATCATAAAATTAAATTAGAAAAATGGTAAAATTAAAGAAAAATTAAGGAAAAATAATAAATTGTGCCACATATCTAAATAAACAGAGTGATGGGTAGAAAATATTTCTCTTTTAAAATGGAATGGGAAGAGAATGGGTTTTTTTTTTTTTTTTTTTTAATTCATTTTTACCTTTTGTTATTTTTAGATAATTAGACTTATTCTCTAAAATAAAGGACTAAAAGGCATCGGCTTGTGCTTTATAAGTCTTTTTTTTTTTTTTTTTTTTTTTTTTTTTTTTTTTTTTTTTGGGGGGCTCCGAGGAAGAACCAGTTTTTAGGTTGCTGGATTATGGTTGGGTTGTAGCCTAGTTTTTCCTTTTGCCTTTTATCGGGCAGAGACCATTTATGACAACATAATTGCTTTTCTAAATAATTTTCTAACTATTATTATTTACTAAAATTAAATTATATTAATTGTCATGTCATCACAAATTAATAGCTAAATATAATCGAATTTTTGGCCAATTACAGATTAATAAATTATCTAAAAATTATGCACAAGTTCATATAATGATAAATGGTTTATAAGGATTGAGCTAAATAGTCATGCCTAAAGACTCGTGAAACTCAAACTCCCGTGTGCATCAGAAGTTATAAATATAAAGTTCTCTCATTTGTTGAAAACCTAGAGTGAGAAGAAGAAAGTTAAGAATGGACATGTAATTGTAAGGTTATATCAGAGAGGTTGTCACTAACATACAAAAATTAGTAAAACAATTTGACAGAGTTTCTCTTGAAATGCCGATAAAACCACCTGATAAACAATTTAGGGATATTTTAAATAACTAATCATTAGGTTATAAAACCAAAACTAGGCTCTACCAGGGCAATTTAAAGCCATTCATTTTGAAATCTAGGTTAAAACTAAAACATTTTAACTACTAAGCTATTATAAGTAGTTCATCTTGAACGGAATACAATACACCTTGAAACCTAAATAACATGACTAAGACAAAGATGCAATATACTCATCCTCAAATTTATCCTCAACTGCATCGATCATCCATCCTAGTGCACTTGCATATATGGGTTTGAATCCACAACCAAATATAATGTAAAAGGTGAGTTCATAAAAACTCAGTAAGAAACCATGTACTTGGTGCAGTCAACATATAGAACCAAAACATGCATAAACACTGAGCATTTGAATATCATGCTAAAATGAAGGGAACACATCCTAACTCTTGGGCACTGGGGTCACTGTCCCAAACCATGTTAACCAAGGAGAAGTCTCATTAGTTGAAGCATTGAGACTCGAAAAGCCATTATTCGGACTCTTTCGAGTAAGGTAGAATACCTTGATAACTTGGTCTAAACAAAATAGAGTCGTTTGGGCTGCCTCAAATTCCCCCGACATGGTGGGGCGAACACGAATTCATATTGAGTCTTCGCCTATAAGTTAGAGATTGAGTTTTCCACTATCTGAGAACAAACTCGTAAATCTCAAATCAACATCTTCAAAATCCACATCTCGAGAGAAAGAATCAGATGCCAAACAATAGATCATCAACTATTTATCTATTGAGAACTTAAGAAATAGAGAAAAAAAATGAAGTGATATCGGTATTCAAAATCGACGGGAACCCCATGGATTAGATTAGGTTTTGACAAGGATATCAAAATCTTTGATGTATAGTACATATCTGATGAAGATGATGAAGAAATCGCCCAAACACGGGTTTCACGAAGAAGAAGAGATAATCAGTACAAACTAGGGTTTCGCGATGAAGAAGAGAAAATTGGACCAAACAAGGGTTTCACGGAGAAGATGAGTATTTTCCCAGACAAGGGTTTCACGAAGAAGAAGAGGAAATCAGAGCAAACAAGGGTTTCACGAAGAAGAGGAAATCAATCAATTTCGCTTCCTTTTGCTCGAGCCGCTACAAAACGCATGAAGGACAAATGACTCTTTTTTTAATCGATACCACGTGTCCTTACATGTAGAACGCGGATTCAAATTCGGCTCGATTTTCGCGTAATCCTCAAATAAAACAGACTTTCAATTCGACGGTTTTCGAGCTTATGGAAATCGTATATTTCTGAGCCTATAAAAAACGCAATCCAAACATGGGTTTCATAAAAGCCTAAAACGAAATACTCCTTCAAAATTTAGTACCAAACAGACCCTAGTGCAGAATAAGCCTAAGGAACAACTCTTTTACTTCCACAATAATAGGGAATGAGTGAGTTTATGATAACTCTCAATTTAGAAAGTTATTTAAGTTTATTTTGATAAGATTTCATGCACTTTAGAAGCTTAAATTATTAGAAAGCATGAGTTTATATTGGAATTAGGCTAAATACATTACTTTGTAAAATTAGGCATGATAAATATGAATTGTGTTGAATTTACACTTTTAGTGCACTATATTGAATGATTTCGGCACTTTATTGCTAAAAACTCATAAATGCTATGAGCATTCATATTAGCTCATGAATATAGAAGCTAAGGGCATTGGTCAAGTCTGAACAATCTCGTTGCTAGCCACATTCTTAATTCTAGTGCAGAATAACGAATGCTAACAAAGTCCGGGCATTTCCAAATGCTAGTCGCATTCTACCCGCATCAGAATAAATATCTAGAAAACACAAAAATATTTCACGTGTTTGATCAAAGATGGATGAACGGCCCAGATCTCTATTGCTGCTTGCCCAACCAAGAACCCTTTGACAACAAGTCAAAGCAAGCCTATAATAGCATCCTAAAATCTTGGAAGTGGGGTAGTGAGAGAAAACTAAGGGTCTCATTGTCCTATAAAAGGAACCTTTAACCAATAAAACAAATGTCAAATTTTAAAGTCAGGGTAAAAGTCAATTGTTTGATTGAATTCTAAAAGAATCAAAGAGAGTGAGTTATTCTATTAGTTGAGGACATTATGAATGCAGAGGGCATTGAAGTGAACTATCTTGAGAAGAAGTTGAGCCAGAATAGTCGCTATAAAGTCCCCAACATTGCTTTTGAGTGACACATAAGTAAGAGATTTCTATTTCTTTTCCTTTTCTGACTTTAAATTATGTCCAACCTTTTGTTTATGCTTTGTATTTACTTATTGTTTTATGAATCTTTATTTTTAATGTAAGTTATATTTCATTTATCTTTGCTGTTCATTTTAAGTGTCTTTTATTTTATGTTTTAGTATTGTGTTGTAGTTTAGGTGGAAATGTTGTTCTGTTTAGACATAGAAATCAATGTCCTTCGCATTATTAGTGTTGCACGCATATTTCTGTTAGGTAATTGCAAGTTTAAGTTAGTAATGAGGCGCTAAGTTGATATCGTTTACAAAGTAAGCAAGGGCCGGCCGATCATCCACTTTTTATTTGCTTTTCACTTCGTTTTGGGAGAAAGAAGTGATTAGAGATCTCTTACCGTTGATATTAGGTTTCTATAGAGTTTTATAGGCTTAGGGAGGTATCCCATAACCATCTCACTAATGAATGTGAACCAGATCCTTAATGCAGATAACAATAAGAGAGCATGTACTTCAGGAGAAGGTATTGATGTGCAGCATAAATTGTTCTTCTTATCATAAAATTGTCCTAATTAATTAGTGCTCTTTGTATTTTTGTTATTAATGTACTTATGTTACTTAACGTTGTTTTACTTATCATGTATGTTTCAATGTAGTGAGTTATTGCTCCTGATTATGTTTTGGTTGTAGGCAAAGTCTGCCGCATTGAACATGGATCCCACACCTATACTATAAACTCATTCAACCCCAATTTTATGCCTATTTACCTATTCCCAATTCAAAATGTGAGATTAATAAAATAATCAGTACATGTGGAGATATCTTGGAAATTTATTATTTGATTACAATCAACAACGCATAATTGTGTTTCTCTAAGCGAGAGTAATGTTTAGATTTCTAGCCAATGCAAATCACATTATTAACTATACATATATATTAGCATTGCTCTAACGCGTTATCAAGTTTTTGGCGACGTTGCTAGGGACTTGACAAATGCGGAGGATATCCTAATAATATCAAAAATATTCGAACCAATATAAAAATGAAAAATGCTTAATTTGTAAATAACTGTTCTATCCTTTCATTTTTACAACAAAATTTCAATCGATACTTAGAAAGATTTCTTTTTTAAATCCCATAATTCATCAATGTCTTTCCACATTTATACCACTGTGATTTTTGCCTTCTTAGTCTGCAATTGATTAGAATTTTTATTTTTTGTAATCCCTTAAAATTAACCCTTATTTTAATTGTCTTCCACCTTTTCCTCGCCATGATTTTTGTCTTCTTCCTCCCACTGTAATAGATTAGCATTTTTATATTTCAGGTCTTAATACGCTGAATTTTCATAGGATTCATTTTTTCATTTGTCCATGTCGATATTGTTGGGATGCAAACAAAGTATCTCATACATTCGTTAAAAGAGGGAAGGATATCATGGGTATAATATAAATGATGACAAACATCTCCATTGATATGAGACATTTTTGGGTGAAACCAAAGATAAATCATGCGGATATATGGCCAAAGTAGACAATATCATATCAATGTAAAGATTCGAGCAGGGTTGTCATTCTTATTAGATTTCCCATCTCTTCATTATGATAATTTCACTATTTGATTTTATTGTTTCATCTTAAATTGCTTGTTTCAGTGTGGTAGCAGGAGAAATCCAGGATGAGTATGGACAAGTGAGATCTATGAAGGAGTTCGATAAGATTAACGCGGTAGATTCGGTCACTGATGACGATTTGAGTGTTTAGTTCATATAAATAAATTTACAACAACCTACCAACTTAATCTTTTGAGTTCATTGATGGTTTACATAATTTTAATATGGTACTAGAGTAAAAAATCTTAAATTCGAGTGTGCCAATAATTAAATTCTAATATTTCATGCTTGTGGAATATGAGTACTACAAATATATATTTTAATAATATTCTATTAGGATATGGTATATAAATTAGAAATTATGTATTTAATGATTGAAGAAGAGTATGTATTTGTTATAATTTGGTTGACTTAAACTTTAAATAATAACAATTTAATTAAATGTTGATTTACCTATTTGGATTAAAATGTATTAAGTCAAAGTTAGTTAAAGTAAAAAAATTAATTAAAGATGAGTTGCAATTAGTTTTATAACTAATTATGGATTTAATTAGGTGAATCCCAATTTATTAAATTCACGTGAACCATTTATATAAATGACATTCCGTTCATTATTCAATTAAGTTTTGGCTTTACATATTGGAAATTAAATTAGAATGAAAAATGGGAGGAGTTGTGCACTCTGAGAGAAGTCCTTGTATTCACATTCTATGGTAGATTTAATTTTCAAATAGTTTTATTGTTAGTTGCTTAATTGTTTTTAATTACTTGTGTGTATATAATGTAAAACAACTTCTAATAATATTGTCTCGTCCAAACCAAAAATTTAGGCGACGCAGATGTAGACCTTACGATAGAATCACATAAAAAATTTTGTATCGATCTTTCTATCATTGTCGCTTTAATTTTGCTATTTTGATTCTTTATTCTTGCTTGAAAATTTATAAAGATCATCAAAATTCATGTAATCAAATTTAGAAGTTGTATCTTTGTTAATTAAAACCATATATTTTTAGAATAGGCCTTACATTCATTTCAACAATATTTAATTCACATATTAACTTGACTTGACTTTTTTTTTTTTTTTTGAGATCTCGAACCTAGAATCGAGAGGGAGCACACCTCTCAAGCCCAAGTCTTCCACCAACTGCGCCACCCGGACTTGACTTGACTTTTTTTTGGTACACGTAAGTATGGTATTACAAGAGTTAACTACCTATGACTATGATATACAAAATGTGCATATACACTGTGAGATTAATTAATTTGTATAACAAAAATCACTTTTGTGAAGTATAAACACAATACGAAAATTTAGGGTAAAATATTATTTTGGTCTATAAATTTTTGTTCGAAATTGTTGAAGATATTCACCTTATGACCATTTCTCTCACACTATTTAATTTCGAATATGGTATGATAGCATCCTCTAGTTTCTAATAACTTTCACTTTTTTTTTTAGTACTTGATCTTTAAAAAGTTCAATTTTAGTCTTAAATTTTGAGTTTTGTTTCATTTTGATCTCGGATCTATCAACAGTTCAAATTTAATCCCTAAACTAAAAAAAGAAAAAACTTAAAATTGGTCACTATAGTAAATTTATAGTCAATATTAACCAAAATTGATTCAATAATGTTAATAATTTGAGTACAATCAAACATTAAATGTCAAGATATTTTTAAAATTTATAGAGAAATAAGATAATTTTTTTAAAATAAATAATTATAAAAGCTATATTTTTTTAATTTTTTTTTTTAGTTTAAGATCCTAAAAGAAACTGATGTTGGTGAGGTATAATGCACAAAAATAAGAGAGTATTAATATTAATAGTGACATAATCTATGCAAAAAAATAAAAGAGTATTAATATTAATAGTGACATTATCTAATAATAGAAGAAACAAAAATAGCGTCAAACGATTATGACAACAATGACTTTGACTACCATGCTTCCATTTCTTTTTCCAAAGGCCATAACATATTTTTAGTGGATGATTTGTTTTGTCAATCAAATGAAAAGGAAATTATAATTATTTTTTAAAAATTATGGGAATTAATTCTTATTTCTTCTATATTTTAAGGAAGTGGTTTAATTATGGGAATGGATTTTACATTTAAATTTTGTAACCAACAACTTTCCTATTATTTTAGAGACTTGGTTTAATTATAGGAATATATTAAAAATTTTGGAAAAAAATCCAAATTGAGATTTAATATAAACATATTAAACTGTATAAAGGGAAAATTTAGTATTAAAAAAGTATTATTAAATAAAAAAAAAATCAAATGAATATTTCTGTTAATATTTATAAATATATCTAAATTTATAAATAAATATTCTTCAAATAATTGATAGCCAGATACCGATTTCTCGGATCGAACCAGAAGTTAAAGTGAATTTAAGTCAAACAATGAAACCACCGTGCCACAATCTTTAAGTCATAACCACTTATATATAACCAATCCCACCGCACAATACCAAATTTTTAGTACATTTCTCAAACTTAGATATTAATGAATGAATATATGAATAATTAATTTTTTGTACTAAGAATCATAAGAGTTATGGTTTTAAACACCTAAAATATAGGGCATTTGCTCAATGTGTTAAAAACATTAAATCATTTCTATTTTCTTCAAACGACATTAAATCATTTCCATCGTAATTCTTTTTGATATAAAATCATTTCCATTAATATGATTGATTGGGTTTGAAAAAAAAATAATTAAACGATTAATTGAATTTATGTTGATTATCCATCCCAATTAAATTAATACAATTTAACAACTTCTTCTAAAATTTAAAATTTAAAATTTAAAAGAAAAATCCTCAAATTTTAAGGAAAAAAAATTTAGTTATTTACCAAAATATTACATTAAGACCTCTTCTATATCCAACCCCACATTCTATTATATAAAGAGATTTATTTTAACAAAAATTCTAAAGAAACAAAAAGAAAAGGAAAAATGAAAGGCTTAAATCCTTTGAGTATGGCTTTCTTGGCTGTTTTTTGTTTGAGTTTCATAAACCAATCTCTTGGTTTAGCAATTCCTTTTACTACATGGAGAGTAATCATTATGAACCACCAACGACAAATGCAACTTAGTGTACATTGTAAATCTCGTGATGATGATTTAGGTGTGCACATTCTCAAAATTGGAGATCAATATAGGTGGAAGTTTAGAGTGAATGTTCCTGAAACCACTCGTTTTTGGTGTACTTTTGACAGTCTAAATGGTCACTTGACTTTTGATGTGTTTTGGCCCGAGACAAACGGTCATTGGCTTATAGAGAGATGTTTGCATCATGATTGTATTTGGGATGCAAGAGATGATGGAATTTATTTGAAGAATGACCCTGCAAATACGTATGAACTCGTACATAAGTGGAAATGATTAAGTTCAGTTCTTAAAGCTTAATCTCCTAGTTGATTACAAAAAAAAAAACTACATCTCTATACATCATGTAACCTTCTATGCAAAAGTTATAAATAAAATTTGAGATCATATGTTGTCTATATGATGTCAATTAATCTCACTAAGCGTTATAATATATATTTATTGTATCAATTGTTTTTTTTTTTTCAAGGTTTAATGCAAGAAATACATGCAATTTGTGGGTACTATAAAAAAGAAAAAAAAAAAAATTATGTACAAGTAAAAAGTAGAAATACTCGTTAATTATTTACATGGTACGAAAATTTTCATTAAATAATTAATTTCTTTAAAAAAACCAAACTATTTAAAAGTAAAACAACCTCTCCACTTTGAAACTTTGTTTTGGTTTGGAATCATTGGTTCACTATTTACTTAGAGTGGGTTTGTAATGATTTCTAACCACATAGCTAGGTTTGGAAGGGAGAATACGGTATCTAAGGAAAATCATGATCAAATAAGAAATGAGATGAATGAAGCAAATAAAAGAAGAGATAGAGGAGAAATCAACGACACGGGGAACTAAATTGGTTTGGTAACTAAAATAATCTAAATCTAGCCTAGCCTCGCTGAAATCGTCAAGTCTATGGTGAACACACCACCGATCCAACGTAAAAAGAATGAGACGTTCGTTAACGGATGTATGGATGATTAATGAAAAAAAAAAAAAAACACGCTTGAAGCCCATATCCATCAAGTTTCTTTCAATTTTCTTGTAGTCTATTACTTACTTTAATTATAGTTTATCACTTACTTTAACTGTAGTTTATCACTCACTCCACGTTCTCCCAAATTTTTGTTCAATTTATTTCGTAATGATTGAAGTCTATCAGTCAGTTTGATGATACACTTCAATAAGAATCAGTGCCCGGAGCTTGGTACTGGTGCTCGTGGCGGCATGTGATTTGCAAACGAAGATCTCTAACTCTATATATCTGGAAATAAAGAAATGAGTTTCAAGATTTTTCTTGCCTGAAAAGACGGAGAACATGATGTTTTCCCATCAAATTGAGAAGAATAACAATTGTTGGATTTAGAATTCAAATTAACAACACATTTCTTAATTCATCTTCTTCTCGATTACTGGGACCACAAACTCTACGTACAGGACACCGCTGTTCTCAAATAAATATACCGATTTTTATAATCAAACCCGTGACATGGTGATGAACTAGATTATCTCCAATCAATGAAATCAACACGCCACTAACCATTTTCAATTCCAAATGAATGTTTTTGTTTCATGTTTGTGTCATTATTATTCTGTTATTTATGAAGTTTTTAATCAATTTATTTTCTTAATGTATGGTGGTCTTTTAGAAGAAAGTCTTCAACTAAACTCAAGTAGGTATTAATGTTATTTTATTTTATTAATTGCCGGGATGTTTGGATGTAGTCTTTAGGAGTATGGATCTAGTCTTTAGGAGTATTTAGAATGAGAAGTTATTTTGAGTGTTTAGAAGTAATGATTGTAGTCAAAAGCTTTTTTTAATGTAGATTTTTTAAGAGTATTTGCAGCCAAAAGCTTGTTTGGATGTAGATTTCTAAGGAGTTGAGGGAAAAATGTTTTGGAAGTAGATTTGTATGAAGGAGTTGACAAATAACTTGTTTGGATATAATACCTCATTTTCATTAACATTTATCAATTTGTTTCTTCTAATTGTTTTGGAAGATTTTTTTTAAGTATCTAATTTATTTACATAATGTTAAAATTTTATAATGTATTCAATTATATAATATTGATCAATTAAATCATCATTATCTACCTATTTAGTCTTCTTTTTACTCCTGAGTCAACCCTTAGCAAAATTTTTCCCAACTCTCTTTCCTAAGAAGCTTCCCGCCAAGCACTCAGTGCAGCGTTTGAGATATAGTCGAGAAGATTGAAGGATTCAATCAAGAAGGATTCAAAGGATCTGTTCAAGACCTTCTTAACTTAAAGACCCGCCAGACTAACTTAGAGGCGTCAAACAACGTAAGTCTTTATGTTTTATCAACAACATAAAAATCACATAGGGTTGCATATAGATCAATGTTATTAACGAAGAATGATTAATTGGATTACTTATTGCAAAATTTTTGTATTTACCTACACGCTTCCGCTACATTAATTGCATGTTTCAACCCTATTAAATCCCAACATAAAGTCGGTTAGAGTAGACCGTCATTGATGATATAAGGTGACTAACCTTCTTATTACGATATTGAAAACGAATGATAATTTTATTACCTGACATCTAAAATGTTCGTCATCGATTTTTTTTTATGTCACTAGAAAAGTTGTCAACATATCTTTTCTTCAAATACTTGTAGTGTTTAAATAATGTTATAAATTGATCTCACTAAATAAATTAAACATGATAAGTTATCATTCAACTCTTACAATGTGAATATATCTCCACACGAATCTACCTAATTTAGGTTTTTTTTTTTCATCTCAACAATTTAATTCTTTTTGTCTTTGGCGAGTTACAACGAATTATTGTGGTTATATGGATTTTAAAAATTTTGAAATTTAGTTGATCAATTTGTTACTACAACTTTTGAAATGTTAATATACGTTCTTATTAATTTTCATAAAGGATAAAATATGAAAAAGGATAAAGAAGAATAATAATTTTAAGCAAAAACTTTTTTTTTTTGAATGTTTCAAAAACGTCAATCACATATTATTCAAACAAAATTGACAGACTTCTCATCGAAAACTTGTGTATATATTTTTTTATAATGGATGATATTTTTGAAACTTTTAAAAGTTCAACAATATTTTTGAAACAAAATTTTAATTGTTTCTATCCAAACTAGAAAGATATTTCTGACACATTTTGTAAAGTTTAAGATAATTTTGAAAAAAATCTCCTCATAAGTATTCTTGATAATTTAGTCACAAATTTTCAATTATTTTAATGAATGAATATTTTTGCTAAATTAATTAAAATTAGTTGGATTTGTAATCACACTTTTAATTTAGACAAAAGTTTTGGTTTACACTGCCTCCACGATCGTCCTTGAAAAGAATAGAGCAAGTCTATTTTTTTTTTTAATAAAAAAATGCAGAAGAGAGAACATATTTCGGGTCATAAAATATCCAGATCCGAACAAACAATCCAAAGGCAAACGTTCTTCGGGTATCGGCGCAAGCTGTCAAGCGACATCGGAATTGAACTCTTCAACTCTTAAATCTCAATCTCAAATCCCAATCCCAATTTCAACCTCCCACCTCAATTTTGCCTACTGCCAAACGAAGATCCATAATCTTTCTTACTGTTTCAAGTTGAATCTGATTATACAGAGCATGCGTATTACTGGCATTGGCGATCTACTCAACCGGCCTGCTTGATCGGAGTCGCAGGGAAGATTCGTCAATCGCCAAACATAGGTTGGAATAATTAATCTCTGCTTCATCGCCGTCTGGTTTATTCAATCTAGGAGCTGCTGCACGCGAATTTTCTTACAGTTGACTAATCTTTTGATGCTCTTAACATTAGTTTCGTTTCTCTTTGGTCGAAATTGTAACGGAAATGACTTAGTTCTTCAGTTTATCGAATGATTTTTGGATGCATCAGCGTCGGCAAGCTAGTCCTCAATGGCATCTCTGGTTAAATATTACTTTTTTTGGGTTTTTTTTTCTTATGCAGTTGTACACATCCGTAGCTCAATATTTAGCTCCAGGAAGTAGAATTGCCATATTGGAAAAATGCAGCGCATTCCAGCAACAATCGAGGAACAGTTGTTACTGAAAGCAATCAAGGAGGAATGTGCTTGGGAGAATCTAACAAAACGGCTGCAAGCTACTCTTTCCTCCAAAGACGAATGGCATAGAAGGTTAGAAACACATGTCGGTTGTAGGTTTTACTTTGACCTTTCAGATGACGTAATTAATTTGGTAAGTATGTGGACTAGCTGATCTCGGGTTGTCAAGAAAATCATTGTAAATTAATCTTTAAGTAGGCGATCACCTTGAATTCATGACTTCTTAATCACCACATGTTTAATGTATTGATAATGAATCGGATTAGAGAACGATCTTTGGTGAGCAATTGCTCGACATTTTTTGTTATTGAATCATTATTCACCGATAACAACATCGTGTAACTCGTCTTCTCTAACATCCTCTCTTAAGCAAATATTAGAGTAATGCGGATCGAGCTTGGTTCACAGGTACTAAAATTGACCGTGAGACAATGCTTTTGTAAGGATATAATCAATTTGATTAGATGAAGGAACATAACGAACTTCTAGAGAGCCAATGAGAACTTGATCACGAACATAATGCATATCAATTTTGATATGTTTTGTTCAGGCTTGAAAAATAAAGGATTCGCTGCAAGAGCACCATCACCCATGTTATCACACTAGAGAATCCGTGTGTAAATCAGTTTAAATTGTTTTTCTGAAAGAAGCAGTTAAAGCTAAGTTAACTTTGTTTGTGTATGAGCTAAGACTCGATACCCAGATGCTGAGTCTACTTGAGTGTGCAATTACAGATTGCTTATTTGAAGACAAACTAATGAGAGTGTTGCTGAGGAATATGCAATACATGACCATTGATTTTCGGCCATTAACATTTCTGAAATGATCCAAGATCTAGAACATACAAACTAGGCAAGTATTTGATAGGACTTGGAATCTCTCTGTCTGGATAATCATCTCTTGAGTCCAAAGTGTAATTACTTAAAATATGCATACCTTTTCCCTCACACTACCTCTCTATTTATAACTAAAATCCCTACCAACTCTCTAAATAATTGTCCTAATACCCCTCATATTATTTTTAATTCTTCTAACCTCAAACCTATCAATATCCGCCCCTTTAAAGCACCTTGTCCTTAAGGTGGGTATACAAAAATTGGAACATAAAAAAAAAGAACAAAAAGTTCAGTAACATCATGTTCTTCCGTAGCGATGCAATCAGTGTGTGCACTTCCATGTTGATGTATATGATCGATGTCAGCAAGAACATCATCCAAAATTTCAATCGTACAACTTAATGAATTGTATTCATAATGAAACATCGGTGCCTCAGGAATATTCAACAGAGAGCTCGCCCTTGGTCCACCACACAAAGTAACACCTTCAATATGGTACAACAATCTCATTCAGCCCACCAGTGTTGATCATTTCGTTGTGAATAAGAAGAGTTTCCATTGCGTTGCAGGCTGCTGGATAATCTGTTTTTGCATCCTGTACAATTCTCTTCGCCATTTTCGAATCAGTAGACTTGTCAACATAAACATGGTAGATTCCATCAATGTGACCAAGAGCAGGAATTTTGGTGGAACTCTTAATTTGGGAGACCAATTTGTTGCTGCTTCTTGGAATCACCAAATCAATAATGTCATCCAGCTTTAGTAGATCAGGTATTTTCTCCCTTGAAGTTATAAGTCCGATTAGGTTCCCACCAACAGTATCTGGAATGGCTTCCATGATATCCTTCGTGTCCGGCCAACGATTCGTTTGTGGAAGGCGTAACCACCCATGTTTTCAGTTTCTCCCTTTTTAAACTTGATTTCGCGAACTCACCCTTGACCGATGCTTTGGGTTTTACTTCCTCAACCAATCGATCCATCTCTTTGCTGTAGTATTTGTTTCCATCAATAAACATTTTTGTTGTCCAATGCTCGGATTCTTTTCTTGATCCCTCACCTTCGTCTGAGCCAAGAACAAACATCAACTTGACTTCTTCTTTGGCCGAGCCATGGGATGTCGACGCTTTCCCATCCTTCGCTTTCGTCTTCTCTTCTCCATATCACTCCTCTCCCGCTGATTTTTCTTCCGTTTCGGCCACAATCGCCATCATTGGCGCTTCATATTTCCTTCATTTGACGTGACAAATTTTTGTTGCTAGTGCTTGATTTCAAGATTTGAAATTGCTTCACATTTCTTGTTTTCTTTCTTCTTCAATTTATTTGTAAAGCAATAGAGATTTTCAATTATGCTGCTCTCTTTTCTTGTTTTTGTATCTCCAACAATCTTTCATTTTGTTTTTTAATAGCCTCCTATATATTCATACTTCCAAGATCTTTAATCCCTGTTTTTTTTTCTTGTTTCAAGACCTCTAAATCTGATTTCCTTAGATTTTCCTCTTCCCTCTGTTTCGATTCCACTAGGCAAGAATCAATCAAAGCAATTATTCTTTTGACTCCTTCACGAACAACACAATCATATCCGCCATTCCAAGACCAAAATGGATCAAAACGACTCTGATACCAATTGATATGATCCAAGATCTAGAACATCGTATTGCTGAAGTATATAGGAAAAAGAATACAAACTAACCAAGTATTTGATAAGACTTGGAACCTCCCTCTCCAAAGAATCATCTCTTGAGCCCAAAGCGTAATCACTCAAAATATGCATAACCTCTATTTATTACTAAAATCCCTAACCAACTCTCTAACTAATTGCCCTAATACCCCTCATATTATTTATAATTCTTTTGACCTCAAACCTATTGATTTGCTGCCCATTCGATGTCAGAATAAGTTGTGACTATAAACCTAGATTGATAGTACCTTTTAAGTATATCAGAACCTTTTTTACAACATTCTAGTGAATGTCTACGGGAGCTATTAGGAATTGACTCAAGTGATTGACTATAAATGTGATGTTGAGCCATGTGCTTATGAGGTATGCCAGGGCTCCAAGTGTGCTACAATTCAGAGTACCATGAGATATAAAAGTACTTTTGTTTAGAGATAATTGAACGCCTTGATTTGATGGAGTGGAGCATGACTTACTATCTTTCATGGAGAGACGATAGAGCAAATCCAAAATATAGTTTTCTTGACTTAAAATAGAAGTCTAGTAGGCATATATGTGATATGAATGCCTATTAGTGTTTTCAAGGCCATCACCTTTCCTTGCCTATGACCATCACCTTTCCTTGCATATATGTGATATGAATGCCTAGCAGTGTTTTCAAGGTGTTAGAAAGTGTGGGCATCCATCTTAAAACCAATTGGCAATGAGAGGAGTAGCCCACTCTATCTTATATATATGTTGAAGAACCTCCACCTTACCAATGTGG
>JBBMEG010012756.1:0-30847 GCA_037832605.1 Cyclanthera cordifolia
ATAAGTGATTTAAGACATTTTGATACTTTAAAAAACTTATCTCGCGCTACGAATGACCTAGTACGGGGATCTCGCTATAGGGGGCCGAAACAATAAAAGAATAAGGAAAAAAAATCCCAAAATACAAAAGCCCCCAAGGCGCGCGCATGGGCGCGCCTCAGGGCTTCAAGCCAGGCGCGAAAAGGCGCGCGCCTTATTTCACGCGCTGCGCCTTTCCAAGGCGAGGTGCAACACATGTGCCTTGCGCCTAGGCGCGCGCCTGAGTGCAGCTTTCAAAACACTGATTGTACCTATAACCCTGATACGTTCTTAAGACTATGTTTGTTTGACGTTATTAACGAGATATTACAAATGAGTTTATCAACTTCTCTTCAAACAATCACATCCAAACAAGTTGTTGTAATCATTATTTCTAATCACTCATTTTTAACCATCTAAAAAAAATCATTCATTTTTAATCACTAATTTCTAACCCCTCAAAATAATTACTAATTTCTAGGCACATCTAAATAAGCTATTGTCTGTCATCCATCTACAAAAAACATAATCCAAACGAGCTATTAACTGCAACCGCTCTACACATAACCATATCCAAAAGAGCTATTACTAAAACTCAAATTGCTAACTACTCAAAATAACTCATCATTTATATTCACTCAAAATAATTGTTTTACTCAAAAGACTATTTTAGGTTTTATAAAACTTAAAAGATTAAATTCTAGTTTTTTAAATCTTAGGAGACCAAATTCTTGTTTTTTTCTTTTAATTTTTTTTACCCCGAAGATTTAATTATAGTTTTTGAAACCATAGGACTAAACCGGACAAAATTTACAATTAACTCAACATTTACAATTAACTCAACATTTTATTATTGATGCAATTTCTAAGGTTTAGTACTCCCTTTTTAATCTATGTTAAAATAGTTGAGAAAATCCATGCTAGACTGACCAAGTAGTTAAATAAAGGTTTTGTAAGATGTTAAGAAAGATTAATTTTCATAGGAGTTATTTTGACAACCAAATATAGTAACGACCGGTGGTAAGCCGGGCATGAATGGACATTTCTAAACATGTCAGTTTTCTCATTGACATTCATTCTTGTTGCAGTTCAAATGTGTATCGAAATTAACCTCCAATCGATCAGTTGGATCACTGTTTTGAAGAACAAGAATGATCCCATTCATACCAAAACTACAGGAGGGGATATCTATGTTTTCAGTTGATCTGCCATTCTCCTTCTAACCTCCCCCAGCTGTGATGGAGCTAAAAGAACAGCACGCCCTTTTCTGAACTCAATGACCGAAACTACACTTCCTGGTATTTCCACAGCCCTTGACTTGTAAATTAATATTTATGAATCCTCCAAGCTGTTTTGGAGGTTTTGTAGGTGACTTTATCTTTCCTCCATATGATGGTGTTTTTTGTACCATAAACATTTGCTCAGAGCCAAAAATGAGTAGCACATTTGAAACCAATCTCTTTGTACTATCACTATTTTAGCAGAAGTGTTCATCCGTCTGCCGGTGTCAATTTTTGGTGAAAGTGACACCGAATCAACCATGTTGGTATACTTGAAAATAAAACCAAATCGACCGATTGGTTAAGTCGGTTGATTTGTTCGGTTAAGTTGGTCGGTAAAGTCGGCCGAGTCGGTGATACAAAAGAGACTCGACCACTGATTGAGTGGATGCTAATGGATCACTAGTGTCAACTGAGCTATGCTCGCTTTAGCTAAAAGACAAGAAGTTGTAGATTAATATGTTGTATTGAACGTCTTCAATTTCGACAAACGATGTGTTACTACTAATGTTTGGTATTGGCTGCTACACCCATTTACCAACTAGTGTTAACCATCATATTGGCATTGGCCTAGAGGTTAAGTAGGTTTGATTTTTTTTTTTTTTTTTTTAAGTTAATAAAATTATTAAATAGTTTCTACTAAAATCAAATGTTATAAAATTAAGCGGCCGATCGGATTTTGAAGTTGGAAGAAGAGAAAATAGAGTGATTTGAAGAGTATGAAATACTTGTTTCAGGATTGATGTTTTAGTCAGAGAAGATTGCAAAAATCTTTTTGAGGATTTGTGTTTAGGAGAGAAGATGTTTATTTTAGATAAAGTTTGATTTAAGATTTGATGAGATGTTGGAGAGAAGTTAAAAAGTTGAGAAGAAGTTGAAGAGAGGTTGAAATGTAGTAAAAACAAATAAGGAGTTGAACTCTTTTTCTTCCTCTCTTCTTCCTTTCCTCCAAATCCAATCACTCTCCTAAAAGATTTGTCTGAGTAGAAGTAATCAAATGCTCATAAGAATGCTTTTTTCTAACCGGTGTCTTTTAAATGTTTAGACTATGTTTGTTTTTTTTTTTTTTCTTTTAGAAAATGAGTGGAAAAAAACTCTTCAAAAACTACTTGTTTGTATTTGGTAGTAAACAATCACTCTTAACCACTCGTCAAATCTTTTATAAAACTACTCATCAAATTTCACATCAACCAAATCACTCAACAACTACTAACACTAATCCTAAAACAAGTAATTAATTATTCAACCACTATTAACAATGATTTTCAAACAAGTATTCAACATCATTAATCATTTAAATCCTCGCCATTCTACACTCTTCTACTAAAAACAAATACATTTTTGATTAAGTTTGTTAATTTAGTTAAAATGTTTTAGGTCGTGTACTAAGCAAAACTAAAATGATCTTTGTTGTTAAAAACAAAGAATATTGAATAATATTTGTGCATAATCTTTTCAACTTTAACACTTAATACAATATTTTTTTAAATACAATCTTAAGACAAACCATAAATTTTATGATTTATAATTGAATAATATTTGTGCATAATCTTTTTCAACTTTTAGATTTAATACAATATTTTTTAAATACAATCTTAAAACAAACCATAAATTTTATGATTTATAATATATTGGATGTTAGTTTAGGTATGCTTACTTTAGAGATACCATACAAATCATTAGTTTTATAAAAAAATTATGATTAAAATATTATTTTAATTCTTGAACTTTAATATTAAAATTATAAATTTATAAATTTTAATCTTTATACTTTCAAAAAAGCTGAAATTGTTTCGAAAGGTTTTAGTAAAAAAAAAAAATCTCTCCCCAGCCTTCCCCTCTAACTTAAAGTCTTATGTGTAGGGGGTTAAATGCACTAGGTTAAGTAAAGTTGAAATATTGTTCGATTAATCTAAATTTTTAGAATGGTGAATTCACCGACCCGTTTAATTCTACATGTTAAAGTAACCAAATCCAACCCATATATTTTTGAACAAGTTAAGTTATTGAATGTTTATTTGTTTTATTCTTAATTCAAACATGTACTTATTATCTACTTTTAAATTATGAAATAAATAAGCACGAGTATTTTTTTTTACTTTTAGTTATTAGGAAAATTACATTGTACAGAGTTAAACAAAAAACATTTAAAAGATTTTTGAAAAAAAGAAAAAGTTTAATAAAATAAAAATGAATGTAACACCTCAAAACTTGGATGTAACATGATATAAACAACTGCAAATATATAACTTTAATTCGAGATTCAGGACACTAGTCTTGCTACCACATCACACAGCCCATTGATCACAATCAAGTATCGTCACTTCTACTCTAAAGAAACATGCTAGAGTTGACATCATAGCAAAAAGTGAGTATATACATATGAAGTAAGTAGTTTTTCTATGCGGTAAGCTATCATTCACCAATTAACTCTAAAAGGTCACACTAGTAACTCATAAATACAGATCAAGCATGTTCATGGTACTCAAGATCTCACGGTTCCCAACCATTGACTGCATACCACCATATCAGACATGCATATCATGTACTATACTTAGGAGTGCAAATCTTTACTCACCAACTCTCTAATTAGAGTGGGAAACACATATGCACATACTACTTAGAGTACAATTCTTGTGCGCCTACCAACAACTAGCTAGCATATCAAATTTTGATCGGAGAAAAACCTCAAACTAAACGGTAGATAAACGATCTCGCTAACTACACACCACTATAGGGAATTCCATTCTAAACCTTTATCACATAGAGTAAACCCTATAACATCACTCACAGTTGGCCGCTCTCTCGATTCTGATTATCACCCTGCTCCATAGTTTTCATAACCTATATACCAATAGGTACTCATTCTTAACTGTAAGTCCAAACATCTTTTAACTACTTGAACGACCAATTTGACACCGATCGTTGTATACTATAACTTCTTCTAGCCTTTCTATAACCAATTTCAACCTAAAAAATCAAGATAAACTCTTAAAGATTCCAAATACCACTGAAAAATATGAGGCTTGTAGATGACATAACTGTTCCATCTAGTAATAGAGTCACACACCCTAACTCCACTGACAAGAAATCTTTATCATCGATCTCTCATCAACTCATATAACTTGTCTCATTCATGCTGGGGTAAAGCTTATGTAAAGACCCTACCTAACTATGAGTCCAACCCTAGGCCTTTACCCTAATACATGAATTTCAACGCTTAGATTATGTGAGCATGTTCTTAAAATAGAATAATTAAAGACAAGTTGAAGGTACCCGAGTAAAATCTAAAACAATGAAACATCCTTCACATACCAAAAACTAACACAAGCCTTAAAAGTTATGTAAAAGGAACATAAGTAAAATAAAACTGTAAAGAGTGCGGCGGTGCCATAGTCAAATCCAACTCGGTCATCCATCCTGGTACAGACTTGTCACACCTTGAAATTCCACAGTGGAAAGGGTGAGCTCATGAAAATTCAGTAAGGATCCTCAACTCAGGATTATACATGAATATAGCCAAAACATGATATCAACACAACACGTATAACATGCTCAATAAGTAAACAATCGATGGGTTCATAGTCCAAAGCTCGTGGATGCCAGGTCGGATGACCACATGCCCGATTTTTACCACGCAGAGCGATCCAAGCCTATGCCAAGGACCAAAACACTCACCGGAGTTCTATGACTCACTTGGGTGAACAATCTGGGTGACATTGTCTAGGGTGTGCAAAAACGTTTTTATTAATAATAAAATAAAATAAAATTCTTTTAGTTTTTTGTTCTCCCACTCACACGAGAGAAGCAACCTTTAGCTAAATGGATTTTTTTTTAAACTTTTCAAACTCCATTTCCAATAATATACACACACACACCTGTGTGTGTGTATATATATATATATATATATATATATATATATTTGAATTTTAATTTTGACACTCATTTTTAATCAATTAATAAAACAATCTCTTTTAATCCTCGTTAATTTTTAATAATTAGCTAAGGTAATTAAAAGATTTTAAACCATTTAAATAAAATGAAGTTCCACTTTAATTATTAGAAAAATCTCGGGTTGTTACAACTTAGGAATTTTATAAGTACTGTCAATATGTTCAAACAAACGCCGCCACAAATATGCCAACTCAAACTGAGTAACATGATCATAAATTGAAGTAATTCTTCTCCCACTAATCGCATGCTTAAACTTGTTGCATGTTAGAGGTAACAACTCATACATAAATTTATAAGAGCGAAACACAACAATCAATTCACATTAGTTTTCTGAACGTACATACGACAACTAAGAATGTATAAGGAATATAAATATAGCTACTTACCTCCAAACTGAGGTAGAAAATTACACAACACCCAACACTTCGAGCTTTAAGCTATCATAACCTGTAAATAATCCCTTACTCATAAATGACATCATCATCATAAATAAAAAATAAAGGAAGCATAAAAGTATCGTTTCATTTAAAAAAACGCACAACTTAAACATGTATCAACAATCACATGTCACACCCTAACATTGCTGCATTGTTCATAAGAAAAACGACATCGCTCAAACTTGGCCAACATTTGACATTGAACTTTCTTTTCTTTAGGTTTTACAACTCTTCCGCTCTTAAAAAAACTCTCGTCCTAGAAAGTTTCTATGATCGACTACAATTCTTACTGATACATTTTGATATAACCTTGCTTGCTCATACAAGCTTTAAACATCCCATTAGACACACTTCGATAAGTAGTAATTCATACTCATAACTTTATAGATGTAGAGTTCAAGTTGATCAGACTACTCATGCATAGACTACTCGACCCGATGATGTCTAAAGCATTAACTTCTTTCCTTAACACATTTTAAAAATTAACACTGCTTAAGCTTAACAAATTAAAGGATGTCTTTAAGCTTACCATGTGTCTCTAAACACTTTATGACTTTTAATAACACTTGTTGTGAATCAGATGAATTTAACACACCCTACCCTATGAACCAATCTTCCAAGGTTAATACTTCTATCATCATATACTGAAGGCTTCAACTCTAATATAAATTATATCATGTATTTACTGCTTTTGAATTGAGCCATACTCATTAAACACCTCTATGAGCTTACAAATTCTATAGCAAGTCATTCATGACCTCTACAATCACCACACTATTAAAAGAGTTAAGTGAAGACGTTATTTACCACCTTAGTTAAATTCAACCGTTTACTCACCTAAACTAAACTACGACTAACATGAAGAATATCTACCATTTTTGGCCCAAGGACCATGCAAAGTCTGGTTCGCAACATCATTCACGTCTCCCTTATCTAGTGGTATTCAATACCATATGTAGAGAAAATTAATGACATTCTCATGAACTTACACACAACATGCCACATAAAACAACCCTAAAGCACCTAATGCCCCACTCCAACTCACTACTCGAATTGAAACTTAGCAACCACAAGTGAATTCCCTTTCGATATCAAGTGCGCCTTTGGACAAAACTATTGCTTTTGTGTCAAGTCTAAAAATTATCTTCACATGACATAACTATCACCCTTCTAAACTCACGCTATCACACATGATGTGACCCTGATACACATTCATAGTGCACTTTACTTCTCATACTCCTCTCAACATCAAAATCTCTGAAAACATGCTTACTATGCTTAATCGCCTCATTCTTTTGCATGTGGATGTTAATCAAAAGGTCTATAAGGTTCTTTTGTTGATTAATGAGACATGGTGTTGTTTTGAAAGTTTAGCTATTTGGTCTCATTCACCTCTTTTGGATTATATATACTTTGTACCAGCCTTCTACTTTTTGGATGGTTTGATCAATATTATAATCTCTTTTCCCTTTATAACCCTACTTAGTTTATATATTTGTAATATAATTTAATGGTTAAATTTGTGTTAGTATTTCCTGAACGCAAATTTCAAAAAAAGTTTTTTTTTAACATTTTATCTCTAAAACATTAATCTCAAACAAATAATTTATATACTAAAATCACTTCCTTTCCTCTTCTCATCAACTTCTGTTGGAGATATTCACTTGTGACACTTTTTCCACATCGAAAATGTGAAAATTCTTCAACATATTTATAAGATCAGATGAACTAACCTCTTATTATCAATTAATTTTGATATAATTGCTCATATTTTCTAATATATTTTTTGAGTGAAAGCACACTTTCCTATTGGCGATTAGGGTGGGGGCAATCTGCAAATATCAAGCCTTGACATGATCTGCGGCACGTGTGAATCCCATCAGATAACGTCTTCGATGTGGCTAGCACGTGGCGGGGAAGGAGATGAACCACACCTCACATATAAATATTAATTTTCACTGTCACGAAATTGAAATTGAAATTTTCTAGGGTTTGTATTATCGAAACCCAACCCTTTTCTTCCTCGTTCTCTCGATTCAATTTCCTTTTCTCTCTCAACTCTAGTCAGTTTGTATTGCCATCGTCTTAATATTTATTTCTGCATTAGTTGATCTGAAGACCCTCTCTCACTAGCACTGCGTCCGTCGCGCCGTTACCGGCTTCCGTCGTTCGTGCTGTATCAGACGATTTGTGTATGTATGTTCGGTTCTTGCTTTTTTGAATAGTTTTTGTGGATTTGGATGATGGGGTAGGTGTTCGGGGTCTTAGGTTTTCGATTGATTGTTGGTGTGCTTTTGGCTGGATTGCTTTTGGCTTAATTTGATTTTGTTGTGATGATTTGGAATTCTTGATGATTTCTGATTTTGTATCTTGTACTGTTTTTGCTTTTTTTTTTTTTTTTTGTGTTACTTGGAGTGAATTGGTTCTTTGTTCTTGGGTTGGGTGATTTTTGTTTAGGTATTTTGTTTTGAAATATAGTTTTGGATATTTGGTTGATAAGATTGGGTAGTGAAGGATTCTATTTGTTTGAAGAATATGCGAGGTTGTATTAATGTTTGCAAATGATCAGTAGTGTATTATTGCCTTAAAAAAAAAAAAAAAAAATTAGTTTAGTGATTTATATCACTAAAATTACTAAAATAATTAAAAAGGCAATAATAGTGGAGGATAGTTCTCCTTTTGTGCGAAGCACATTCGTGGGATTTATGTCAGGTTGTCTTGAGTGTGTTAATTTTGTTAAAATCCAGGCTCGTATTTTTTTGGGTGGTGTGGGAGCTTATGTCTTGTTACATAGGCTTTTAAAGTAAAAATTATTTTGTTACATATCTAATATTTATACTTCAAGGATTACTCTTGTGACACATAACTTCTATGATGCCTATCGATCCAACATGTATACTTAGGTAATTAGGATTTATTAGATGGAGGACATATGTCCTCAAGGGGCAGTATAAATCTTTATGTTTATTAGACAACAGTAGCCTCTGTGGTCATCTTGACCCTCGAGTCTATTGCTTCTTGTCGTGCTTGCTTGCTGACCCCTTGTTTTTGATCAATTCTTTTCTGTTTTTACCATATGCGCTTGTCCATAACTGTATAAAGTATAAATGCTGTTCACTGTTGGTTTTGGAAACTGACAATGTCTAGTTAACTTTGATATAGACCCACAGTTCTTGATATTATTTTGATTCTTTAGGATGTATTTTGTTCCAAATGCAGATGCTGAAGTTTTTTTGTTTAGGATGTTCAAGGCAGCACAGGTAGCAAAATTTATTGTGTGATGATACTGCTGTATTCTGGTCAACAATATTGTTTCTGAAGAATACGGGGAATGCAAAGTAGTCCATTGGACGATATAACAAACAAAATGGAATCGTCCTTATCAGAAGCTCAAAGAAGGGTTGTTGTTTCTTCCAATGATGCTTCATTACATCAATATCTAGTACCTAACATGCAAGTGGATTTAATGGAAGCAATAACTGGTGGCTCTCTAACACAAAGTGGAATAGTATCACACATTCAAACAGGACAGATTGATGTTAAAGCTGGCAATTTTGAAAAACAACAATTTCAAATACCTGACAATCAATTTGTAGGGACTGGAAACATGCTGAGAAGTGCAGAAGGGATGCTGTCACTTCCTGTGAAGCGCAAGGCATCAATTGAGCCTATTAACTCTCTTGCACAGCAGCCTTCATTGCATAATAAGCGAGTTTCACAGATGGAACATCGACCATGGTTGCAACAAGCATCTGCAATAGCCATTAGACCGTTACAAATTCCAAACAATGTGCCAGAACAAGCATCTGGAATAGCTAAGAGACCTTCACATATTTCCAACAATGTCTCGGCTCCTGCATCGACGCCTTCCCCTGCAGGAACTAAGAGGAAGGTACTGCAAATGGAATCACGTCCATCTAAAGTTGGACATCAACGTTCCACCACTCATTCAAAAGGCCAGAGTGCTCCGCTGACTCCAACTTCCAAAGTACAAAATGAGCCAACTGGATCTGTGAGATCAAAGATGAGGGAATCCTTGACTGCTGCATTAGCTTTGGTTTCACAGCTTCAAGATAAACCATCTAATAATGAAAAAAGTCAGGATGCTGAGAAGTCTGCAGCTCCAAAGCAGGAAAATTCTTTATCCTCTGATCCAGCTATTACTGGTCATGTATCTGATGACTCGAAAAAAATATTTTCTGAAAAAATAGATTCTGCTAGTCTAGAAGATAACGAAGGAAAGATGTTCGATAAGAATTCGTTATGTGTAAATGATCGTGATTTAGAGACATTGGGATATGATGGGCGAGTCTTTCAACCGAATAATATATTGTCTTATGAAGATATTTCTTTTGGGGATAACTTTTTTATTAAAGATGATCTTTTGCAAGAAAATGGCCTCTCTTGGGTACTGGGGGCTGATTTAGGGATACCTGATAAAAAGGAAACTATAACTGATGAACTTCAGAATATGGATGGTTGTGTAACCAAACCAGTTCAGACTCCCGAGTCTTTGGCACTCAAAATTGAAGAAGAATTATTTAAATTATTTAGTGGTGTTAATAAAAAGTACAAGGAGAAAGGAAGGTCACTTTTGTTCAACCTCAAAGACAGAAACAATCCCGAACTGAGAGATAGGGTTATGAATGGGGAAATTACCCCAGAAAGATTATGTTCCATGACTCCCGAGGAACTTGCATCCAAGGAGCTTTCTGAGTGGAGAATGGCAAAGGCTGAAGAACTAGCACAAATGGTAGTTTTACCCGACTCAGAAGTTGATATCAGACGTTTGGTAAGGAAGACACATAAAGGCGAGTTTCAAGTAGAAGTTGAGGAGTTCGATAATTCCTCCATAGATGTTTCATCTGGGGCTTCTACATTTTCTCATAGTCTACAGAATAATACCGATGAACCTGAACTTCTTAAGGATGAACAGAGTATTTCTGGCCATAAAAATGGTGCATCTGACAAGGATGATTACGCTTATACAATTGCATCAAATGAAGATTTAATGCAAGGACTTGTCGTTGATGACGGACTGAAGGATACCGAGTCATTGCCGCCAATCGTTTCCCTAGATGAGTTCATGGAGTCCCTTGATACAGAGCCTCCATTTGATATATTATCTGAAGATGCCGGTAAATTGACTCCTACACTGGAGAAGGGTGAGCCTGAGCCAGGCTCTCAGTCGAAGGCTCATACTACGAAAGGTGCAACTGAGGCTAGTGTAGACAGAAATAAGGGCTATGAGGAATCCTATACAAAAGCAGATATTGGCTCGTCTTCTATTGGCCACGTAGATTTGAAATCTAGTGATCGTAAAGTTGATGTAGATTTTAAGGAAAATCAAGCTGGTTTAAGAACATCTGACAGGAACGATGGTGCAAAATCTAGTGATAGTAATGCAAAATCAGGGACAGAATCTTTTGCCAGCGCACTTAAGATAGAATACTTATGGGATGGCATCCTCCAGTATAATATATCCACAATGACTCCAGTTGTGGGAACCTATATAAGGTGTGCATTTTCTATAATATCAAGTTCGTAGACTTTTTTCATTTATGCATTCATTATAATTATATTTTAGTCGCATTCAACCGATGTTACTTTATTGAGCCTGTTTTTCCTTGCATTAATTCAATATCCAGCATTTACATGTAGGCTTATGGTTTCCCCATTTCTGCATTATGGGCGTTTTAAATGATAGACATTAGTTGTATTATATTCATCGTCAGTTTTCTGTAGCTAATTGTGTTTAACTGGCGCTAATTGGCATCTATCTCCAACCATCAAATCCTGGGTTGTACTTAAAAAAAAGAAGCTTTCTGTAACTGATATTATAACTGATATCTGTGGTAAATAACCACCATCGTGGTCCATTGTATTGCACCTTTTTTCTTATATATTTTCAAATTAAGCCTACTGGTCAAAAAATGGACAATAAGAATTTGTGAGTTCAATTCAAGATGGACACTTAGTTTCCTTGAAAGATTTGTGGGAATAATCAGTTGTGTGCAAGCTGATCGGATACTAGTGGACATAAAAAAAATGGTTTTCCATGTTTTCAATTTAATTCAAGGTCAATAAGTAATTTTGTAAGTTTATTCATCACGGACACCTAATTTCCTATGAGTTTCTTGAAATATTTGTGAGAATAGTCTGGTGGATAAAACAAATGGTCAATTACCTTTTTCTTCAACGTTTTCAATTTAAGCATAGTGGTCAAAAAAGGACAATTCTTATTGTGTGAGTTCAATTCATGACAGACAACTAATTTCCTATACGAGTTACTTGAAAGGTCCGTGAGAATAGTCAGTTGTGTGCAAGTTGATTTGATATTCATGGATATAACAAAAAATATAAAAAAAATATTGGTCGTCATTGACGTTATTTGGTGGTTTCCTTGCTTGGGGCTCAGATTGTATTGAAATTTGACTTGCGGGGTCTATAAAATGTTTATAACTGAAATTTGTAGATTATTTCTCTCCTTGGCTGACTTGATGGAAAAGCGATATGTTTTTAAACTTTATAAACTAAAATTAATCTTAGATTTTGGGGATGGCAATAATGTATTTTTTCTTAAATAATGGTTTGCTTTGGTTGTAGTGGTGAAAGAACATCGGCGAAAGATTGGCCAGGCATTCTCGAGATCAAAGGAAGAGTTAGATTGGATGCGTTTGAGAAGTTCCTTCAAGAACTTCCATTATCTCGGAGTCGATCCGTAATGGTATATTTAGATTATGTTTGTTGTATAAACTCATCTGTCCAACTCCTCCTTCTGGAAAATCACTTCCTGGGACAAAAAACAACAAAAACGAAAGACGAAAGAGCAAATAATCGTTCATTTTTTCATAGATGTTTTCAATTTAAACTTTTTGGCAACTGTGTTTGGTGGGGGATAATAGGATCAAATATATCTCTACTACTACTCTTGCAATGGTTCAGTGTCTTGATTGTGAAGGAAATTCAAAATTCATTTGTTTTTATTTCAATTGCGCTATGACCTTCGGTTAATCTTACATAAACTACTTTTGATAAACTATGCGTTGTTGATCATTATTCCGTTCAAACCACAAATTAAAGTTGCGTTGCAAAAATAACTAACTCTTTTTATGTTATGGTATAGGGTTTCAGAATAATGTAACATTATAATAAGCTCTACAATCTTTGGGCTATATTTTCTATCGATTTTTTAACACATCAATGAATAAAAATATAGTAACAATCTAGGCAGCTGCAATTTCAACGCAATATTAAAACCAGAAGGTTTCAGTTTGTGTGTTAGCTATCACACTTTTCTCTTTAAATCAAAAGAATTTGGGTGGATCTTTTAATTTTTAATTTTTAATTTTTATAATATTGACTATATTGGTAATCTTGTTTCTGGATTTTGTTAATAATTTTCCATGTTCTTTCAGGTTCTTCATTTGGATTTGAAGGAGGATCACCCTGAAAACGACCGAGCAAATCTTCGAGAGGTAGTCGACCAAGTCATCTCTCTTGAAGTTCGTACAGTAGGTTTCATCTATTCTGCTGTTGTATGATGCTATTTTCAAATTTTTCAGGTGGCTGAGTCGTATGTTGCGGATGAGCGAGTCGGTATAGCCGAGCCTGGTTCAGGGGTGGAATTTTATTTTGTCCCTCCACACAGAAAGATTCTTGAAATGGTTGGCAGGATCCTTTTAAAGGAAAATAAAGAGGCGCTTAATGAAATTGAAAATGGCCTAATAGGCGTTGTTGTATGGAGAAAAACTCAATTAACGTTAATATCACCTAACTCAACCTCACATCACAAGCGCAGTTCAAAAAAGTTGCATCTTAGTTCTAGAAAACATCAGGATATACCGAACTCGAACTCAAACTTGAAACCTAATATAATTTCCCCTAAACAGACTATGTCTCGAGGCTATTTATCCGTCGCTAGTCTTCCTCCACCAGAGGAGGATGATG
This sequence comes from Cyclanthera cordifolia, assembly GCA_037832605.1. Classification (NCBI taxonomy): domain Eukaryota; kingdom Viridiplantae; phylum Streptophyta; class Magnoliopsida; order Cucurbitales; family Cucurbitaceae; genus Cyclanthera; species Cyclanthera cordifolia. The sequence goes on from JBBMEG010012756.1 coordinate 13,640, forward strand.
CTGATGACGATGATGATGTCCCTCCCGGCTTTGGCCCTTCAACTGCTCGGGATGATGACGATCTTCCCGAATTTAATTTCTCTGGTTCTACTAACCCTCCTGGGTTCTCTTCTCGGAACGACCCACATACTCCCCGAGGGCTGCCGAGGCCTCCCTTATCCCGCCCTACTCAAAGTGGGCCTCGCCCCGTAGAGAAAATGCTAGAGCTTGTGCACAAATACGGGCAAAATGCAAACAAAAATACCCCCAGCGGAAACCTTCGAGATAATAGGGGCTTTAGTTCGGTACACATCCAGCCATGGAATGACGATGACGACGACATCCCGGAGTGGAAACCACAAGCAGCAGCCTCACAGCACCAAATGCCTCCCCCACCCCCGACGCACTCGCAGCGGCCTGTGCACGGGTTCCAGCAGCCGACGATAAGGCCTCACTACACAGTGAACCAGCAGCATTTGGGTCCCAACCAGCACATAGGGGTCCCCCCTCCTCCAAATGTGAGTCAACAAGGGACATGGTGGGTTCCTCAGCAACGCCACAACACCAACAATTTAGGCAGTAGTCATAGTACTAGTGGTCAGTTTTATAGGGCATTTGGGCCTTCAAATCCTTCAAATGATAATAGAGGGTTTTGAATTTTCCTTTCCTTTTGTAAAGTTGAAAAAAAAAAATTCTTTTTTGTTCCTTCTCTCTCTTCACTTTTCTCCTTTAGTTTTTGTTTTATTGTTTCTGTTTGTATTTTTCCAAAATTTCACCTTTTCACATCTTCTTAGTTTATTGAAGCAAAAAAACATGGAATTTGACTCACTGATGTTCATACTTAATATGTCTAAGACAGGTCTTTAAAGTATTAGTTTTATTTATTTAATTAAATTTTCTTAATAATCGACTTGTCTGTGGTTACAAACAATTAAATGTTCAGCAAGCCTTATTGGTCTTTTTTTTAAAAAAAAAAAAAAATTATAAGAGAATTGAATAGAAATCCACCATCCTACTGTAAACTGTCGGTTCTTACTTCCATTTTTCATATTTGAGTTTTGGAGATATCTGTACTTTTCTCTTTCCAAAATTATTAGACAATAAATACAAAACTAATTGGAAAACATAAGGCTAAGTTTACAAATGAAATAACAATTATGGATAAATTACAAGAATATGCATCTAAATTTATGAGGGCATATGATTTTTCTTGACCCTTTGATTTCAGCCCTAGTTTTCATCTCATCAAGATCTATTTCTTCGTCAGCCTCCCAATGCGCGTTTGAGTCCAGCTCGTTGCTCGGGGGTTAATCTTGTTGGGAATTTTACTTCGAATTTGATCTTCAAATCGCCACGGTTACCTGGTTCTCTTACGATTGGCATTCCCTCTCGGGCAATCACGAGCTCGTAGTCTGGGCTAACAATGTCCATTACGGGTAGTGATAGGTTACGACCATCGAGCATTGTAACGTTTATGGTGGTACCGCCCAATGCCTGTGCTAATGTCACCTTATGGTTCATGATGATATCATTACCATCTCTTTTGAAAACATCATGGGGCTTCTCGTCAATAACAAATACTAAATCTGCAGGTAGTTGGTTTGGTTGTTCATTTCCTTTATCTGGAAAGGTGATTTTTGTTCCCTTCTTCCAACCGGGTTTCACGTCGATCGTCAATATCTCCGTCTCGGGGACTTGTCGTCTGTAATAAGATGAGCTATTCTAGTGGTAAAGAACCAGTTAACAAAAAATGAAAAAAAAAGAGAGAAGTTAAAATACTTTTTTGATCACTCTAATTATCACACGTTTTTCCTTTTGGTCTCTGAATTTTTAAAAGTATAATTTTATTTTTGAAGTTGCTAAAAAAACTTATAAATAATCCTTCCATATGAAAAATTAGTTAATTATAGTTTGAAATTAGATGAGTTGCAATAAAACTATAAAAAATCCAAAAATTTAAATGGACTTTTTCTTCCTCATTTCTAATTTAGTGAGAGATTAGATGAAATGGAGAAGTTCACTTACATTTAACATAATTTCAAGGATTTTTTTATCTTTTAGCAAAGTTCAAAGATCAGAATTAAACTTTTAAAAGTATAAATATCAAATTGAAACAAAGATGATAGTTCGAAGATTAAATTGATATTTTAACCAAATATATGAAAAGTGAATTTAAAATTTCATCCTTTTCAACCCAAAAAGTGAATTTGTAACAAGGGAAACAATGTTTAGCCAAAAAAACATTATTATTTTCATCTTCCAAATCTCATAATAGATTATTCCTATAAAACACCAATTTGACAATAGGGTTCATTGACATTATTGTTTAAAACCAGAACACTACTGTTGTAAATCAAATAATATCAAATTAAATCAACCAGAATATTTATCACATCTCTAAGACAAAAGAAAATGCTATTATTGTTTTCATAACAGTATTCATCACACATCTCAATCAAGGAAGTTATTTGTAATTACAACTTCAATACAAAAAGTTTCTATTACTTTTAAGTCAGATGAGTGTTTGAACCAATTTTCGCAAACCTCAAATATACTAATAGGATAAACAGTCTGATACTGTAACATTTAGTTGTCAAAGAAATCAAAAGAAAAATAATTCATAAGACGGCTATCCTAAATTGAACCAATAAATTTTTGGTTTTTTAAGGCCCTCCTAGCCAATAGATCACTATGGTTCTAAGACAACTATTAGAGATATTCACCTTATAGCCATTTGTCCTACACTGAAAATGTGAAGATTTTTCAATACATTTATATGATATGTGAGCTACTTCCATTATCGCCAATTGATTTTGAGGCAAATGCTCACAATATCTAATAACAATGAAGGCTCTTCTTTTGTAGCTCATCTATGTGTGGGTTTTCTTCACATGACAGGACCTTTGAACAACTTTTTAATTTTCTTATAATACTACATTTTTTATTTTATAAAAAGAAAAAAAAAGAAAAGAAGAAGAAGCCCAACTGCTGTTCCTCTTCAGAAGAAAGCTAATGAAAGCATCAAGCTAAGAAGAAAGAAAGTAAGAAACAGATGAAAATTGCTTACCCATTAGCATCAACTACAGTTCTTGAAATCTTCATTTTTCTTGTTGATCCTGAGAACAGCTCCTCAAGAGTGCAGGGCAATTTAGTTTCAACTGGTGGGGGTTTCTTTGGGGTTACATTTTCATTATATGTTCTGAAAAGATTTTCACTTCCACTAAATCCCCCAAAAACTCCTCCCTCTGATTGGTACCTCATTGACTTCCCTAGTCCTGATGAACCAAACCCAAAAGGACTGCTCCCAAAAAATTCTGCAAAAATATCCTCTGCATTCCTCGGATTAAACCCACTCGACCCGCCTCCGCCTCCACCTCCACCTCCGCCTCCGCCTCCTCCGCCTCCATTTCCAAATGGGAAGCTACCACTGCCTGGTGGTGGCATATCTTTCAACCCTTCTTCACCATATTGATCATAGATTGCCTTCTTCTGAGGGTCACTCAACACCTGCATTACAAAACTTATCTTATCCATCATACAAATAGTTTGGATATTGCAAGAGTTTAATTTTAATCCCAAAACAGAATACTATAGCCACAATCATCATTAATTCTGATTTAGAAATTTGGAGAAGTTGAAAAATGAAATAGAGGCCTCTTTTTTGGCATTCATAAGGTTTCAAGTCAACTTATACACACCTCAATGTTTGGTTGTCGATTCGTAAAAAAATAGTTTCTAGATAGGTGCCTTATCACCCATTTATCTCTTAGTTCATCTAAAGCCCTCTTAACCACTAGACCAACTGAAATAGAGACAACTTTAATACCCCTAATACAAAACCATTTGAACCTTGGTGGGCTTTTTTTTTCCTCCTTCAACAAACATATAGTCTTAAGGAAATCATAAAAAAAAAAAAAAAATCCATCCAAGAATCATCATGGATTGGTTTAGTGATCATAGAGCATTTTTCTGGATCTAACAATGGATGGGTTTAACTCATAATTGTCACCTATCCAAAAATTATTTTTTATTGATTTTTTTGACAAACAAATGTGGTAAGATCAGTTGTGCGTATGCTGCCCCGATGTGCACCGACACAAAAAGGGAAAAAAAAAAAGAAAAAAACTCACACAGGGGCCTCACAGCCAAGCTATGAAAATATCCATTATCCAGGACGCAAGCAAAATTAGGCATCAAAATTTCAGATTATGGCTTTGGCCATCTAATCAAGCAAGGAAATGAACAGAGACTTCCTAATTATTTTCATACAAACAGCCCCAATCACAAGAAAACATAAAAAATAATTGCTGAAACAACATTATCTCTAGCAATAACCTGTAGAAGTAGAAGATTAATCCACTTTAATAAATCTAATAAACAAAAGAAACAAAATCAGACCTCATAGGCCTCGGAGATCTGCTTGAATTTGGTTTCAGCTTCTTTCTTGTTGTTAGGGTTTTTATCAGGGTGCCATTTCATGGCCAATTTTCTATACGCCTTCTTGAGATCGTCGTCATTGGCGTTCCTGTCCACCTTCAATTTATTGTAGTAATCCACTCCCATTTCTCGATCAGATTCCGAAATTCAGATCCAATTCAATCGCAAAAACTAGGTCTCTTTCAACAAGACCCAGATCAAACGATCTTCAATTCCGCGAAAACATAAAATCGCAAATGAAATACACAACTTCGGCTGATTTTTCTTCGATTCGCTGTTGATTGAAAATACCTAAATTTCTGAAATCGATAAATCGGACTCAGAAACTTCGATTTCGAAAGAAAAAAAAAAAGAAAAGTGTAAATGATTCAGAATTCGTACACAATTGAGGAAGAAATAATAACCGAAACTCGCGGTGAATTTCAAATTATCGTTTTTTTTTTCTTAATAAGGGGTTTAGGAACGCCGTTTGGTCACACTTTTGAACTAACATTGTTGCTAATTTTTCTAAATTGTAAGAAAATAAAGTTATTTTGATAGTTTATTTTGTTCAATTACCTGTTTTTTTGTTTGGCAACTTTTGCTTAATAACAAAACTATGTGGGATAAGTATTTAATTTACAACCTTTTTTTTTAATTGTGTACTAATTATAACATTCTTTTTTTTTTTAATAGTTTTATTATAAAGAATTTCAAACAATTCCTTACCTATTTCAATTTTGTTATTTATGACTCTTGAATGAAAATTATTGGTTACACTAAACTACTTATAATATTAATTGAAGATTATTTGTTATATTACTTGTAACATTAATTGTAACCGTTTGTGATATAGCAGAAACTTCATCTAATATTACTATCCATGAATTTTTAATTTTTTTTAAAAGTTAATTATACCTGTGACGCTGGTGTTGAATTGGATTAGCACCAAACAATGAAACTATTGCGCCACCAATCCTTTCGGTTTGATCAAGAAAATTGAAATTTAATAGAAAATTCACAAAGATAGGAGATCCTCTAAATTTTTAATGATCAGACACTTTTTTGGAGTATTTCGAAAGTTAAGTGATTCCATAAACAAGTCGATCAAATACAAAGAGCACACATCATATTCTTCAAGTGGGTTATCAAAGAAGATCAACAAGTCAATGATCGATTCAGCTAACGACAAATCAAAGACTGGTCATCAAAAAAGATCAACACATCAACGAACGATCTAATGATCATCAAGTCAAATATCGATCATCCAAGTAGATCAAGAATTTAGAGATCGATCATTCAAACAGATCAACAAAACAAAAACCAAAGACCGATCCAACAAACAAGTCAAAGACCAATTTGTAAATGAGAGAGAAGTAAATTATGGATGGTACCTCACAAACCTACATATACAATCAATAAAAAACAAATTTTTTACTTACACATGTCTTAAAGTAAATGGATCTTCCCAATCACGTAATGTAAATTGTAAGTGTTAAAATCATTTTCTATTGTCCATCTATAAATTGAATTTCTCTAGCCTCACATAATGTTAATATATATATATATATATATATATATATATATATATATATATATTAAGCAAAAGTAAAATTCATTTAACCAAACAACTTCTGAGGAGCATACACTCATTGTCACAATACAATTAGTATAGATCTAGTACTTCACTAACAATGAACTACATGATTTCATTATCAGTTACAATGCTGCTATGCAACTTTTGAATCCAATCTGATAAAACAATAGTTACGTAGGGAGGATTAGAGATATTTTCAGAATATAAGAAACTTAACCAAACATATCAATATAACAAGAAAAGTGTAATGAAGCAATACACAAAATACAGCTCTATGAATCAAAATAGTTCAGAAACCAAGCTATTAATGTGAAGTATATGTATGTACCCTACAACACACAAAAGTGAAGAAGGGAATATGCTATATATCGATCTTTTTGATCGGTCAACACGACGACATCGACCCTTGCACACGAGTTCGTGTAAGTACAAGAAGCTCGAGCTATACAATCCTATAACCAGAGATGATCCCTTATCTCAAAGAAGGATGTTCGGTTATATTCTGAAGCACATCCAATAGAGAAAGTAATCAAAGGAAAACCAGTAGGGGATAGAAAAGGTTCACTTCTCAAAACCAACAGACACTCCTAGAATCTGGACGAGGTACTTGCGCCATTGGCTACATTCTTCATTTTGAAAGATGGTTGACCAACAGCTAGAAACCCGGGTTCCGAGACATCGCCGATGTCCAATGTGTCTGGCAGACTTTCCGGATCATATTGAAAATCAGGTGCCTGTATATTCTAAACATCAAATTGAACCAACAAAAGAGTTAGTTTACAATGATTACCATTCACAACATGAATAAATTAGTGTATTTTCGCCTTCTTATAAAGTATAATCAACGCAAATCCCAGGAACAATGTTCATCCGTCAACCAAAGTAGAAACTCAAGCGAAACAGAAATTTACGATAAAAGCGGAGGGTCGAAAGAAAGAACCTCAAGCTGGCTCAGCATGTCTATAGCAGCATCCAAATCGCATTTGTTTGCCAAATAGACATCACTAAGGGACTGTTCAGATAGTCCGGGGAAACTTGCCTGAAGAAATTCCAGATCCATGCTAATTCCTCTGCCAAGCATCTCCATTTCAGCCAATTCACTACTGTGTTGTGAAATTGGTCCACGAAAAGTGTGATTCTTCACAGCAGAAGCAAATCCAATAGGTGACTTTTCACCATGATGCAGATTTAAGCGAGGGGAAACGTTGTCATATGAAGGATTATGCATATAATGTTCAGAATATCCAGGAAAGATACTCCCAATACGTTCCATGGAAGAGTTTTCTGCTCTAGAAGTTTTGTTAGCCTCTCTCATGGAGAGTGGAATGTAGGATGTTGCAAACGGATTCAGAGATGATCCAAGCGGCTTCATTGCACCAGATACAGAAATGCTCGCCTTGCCTTTCCTGCGAAACTATTTAACCCAAAAAAGAACAAAACAAGAACGAAGAAAAAACAAAGAAGTAAATAACTCATAGCACTTTGTATGAAATGCAACATGAAGTCAGGCATAGCCTTCAAGTTCTGCAAGCATTTTAAATTAAATATTGCTGCACAATAAATAATCCGAAGAGTTATGAATCAACGAAACAACCAAGAATTGAAGACAAATGTGAAAATAAAATACAGCAATTTACATGATTCACTAAAATTGTATTAGCTACCTTCGCAAGTAGAGGAAAGAAATTGTTTTTATCAATGAAATAATAATACAAATGCTTAGTCAAACATAGCTAAAATTTAAGGGAGTTCATATAGTGATCTCATAAAATCCTATAGAACATACAGCCCAAAATACATAAAAACTCAATACGAGATCCCCACTTGCTAACCAAGCAGCGAATCCCTCAACTAAGAAATCTGAGCACAACATAGTTCAAGGTATTACAAGAGAAAGGAACAAAATATATTCAAATCAAGATTTCGAGAGAGCTGCATCACACAATCAGATTCTTAGCAATTTGAAATAAAAGCAGCAAGATCAGAAAAACAGTATCAACCATTAACAACATCTATCTTTCTTCACCAGAAGTTGACTATCTAATTTTATCTGCAAACAATGCCAATAAAGAGTTCAAACGAATCAAATCAGAATCATCAGATCAAGGCAATATCAGAAGAGTCAAATCCTTTACAGCGAATCACTTCAAAACCAAGATTTAAAGAACAAAATCCAAACACCACAAGGCTTACAATTACTATTTATTTCGATTTTCAATTCATCACTTCACAATCGAAGAAAGAAAATTTCGATCAACTCATACATTCGAGTATCACAGATCATTGCTTCTAAACCTAACATTTCTTCAACTGAGATTACAAAACCACCGCATATCAGTAGGATTACAGAACATACAACAACACCAGTTTCAACGCCACAAAAACTTCATCTAGTCCACTTCACAGTCCAAAAATAAATGAAAAAAACAGTAATATCCAAACAAAAACTAGGGTTTTCAACACCAACCACGACGATCGGACTTCCAGACAAGAAACTCACCTCGGAGACGAAATCACGATCGTGAAGGCTGAATTCACGAAAGAACTTAAGAAACCCTAATCGCTTCACAATTGAAACGAACAGAAACGAGGTTGTGATCGAAAAGTTGAGGGTTTGCAAATAAGGAATTGAGATTGAGAAGTATCGAAGAAGATCCTCATGGTTTTGTTGGGTATAAGCAGACCATATATGACTTTTTACTCTTAACTATTCATGATTGTTTGAGGGTCTGTTTGGACACAGAGATTAGATGCTCACGGTTGGGATAGTGCTGTTGACCGGATAGAGATAAATTATTATATATATAAATAAAAAGGTAAACTGCAAATTTCGTCACGTAATTCGAAGAAATATACAATCTAGTTCATATAGTTTAGAAAAATATAAAATTTAGTTTCTACAATTTAAAAAAAAAAAATTTTTGTCTAAATGATTCGATACATCTTAAAAAAAAAATTCATGTCATTCATAAATCGTGGGCGAATTAAGTAACTAGATGTAACTTCTAATGTATGAATGCTGTTTTTTTATTCAATCAATCACTGATTTTGCACTCCCATCATTAAATACAAAAACAACTAATTGCTACATCAATTAAAAATGACATAGATTATTTGTTAGCATTTATCAAATCTTAGGTTAAATCGTAATTTTTTAAATTATTAGGGACTAAATTATAAATTTCTCTAAATGACTAAAGTCTAAATTTTTAAACCATCGTTACTAAAAAAATATAAATATATTGAGAGTTGGATAAAAGTTGTAATTTTTGGGTTATTAATGTGTATATTATCTAGTGGAGTTGTACTTCTTTTGAAGACCTGATATTAACTTATAAGGTGATGGTTTATTTTTATTTCAAATATAAATTTAGTATGATTGGATAAAACTTAATAGTCTAATAATTGGTTAAAATATTTAAAATATCTATTTCGCCATCAAATTAAGTAATGAAAGTTAGATATTTTTATTGATTTTATGATATCTCAAATCAATTAGAATTTTTTTTAATTTCCAGTAATTTTACATTTTTAAGCATTTATTGTGCAGATCTTAGATAGACAATTTCAATGTATTACTAAATCGTTCAAATGAGAAAAATATGAACAAATGAAAACAGAAAAAAAAAAAAATAGTTTTTTTTTGTTCGTTCCCTTCCTAACAAAATATTCTCGTCAAATAAGCAGTAGCTCAACGATATCAGTGAATGTCGAAGAACCAAGATGTCACAAATCTTCCTATCACCAATTGTTGTAATCTAAAAAAAAAAATAAAAATAAAACACTTCTCTTTTTTTTTTTTCAATAAATCTAATGCTCGCACTCTCTTCTATCTTTAACAAATATCATAGGCCGATCTTTATGGCATGAATGCGATGACCACATTTTTTATTCTTTCTATTAATTTTTTTTTAGTATAAATTGTGGGTGGAGATTATAAATATTGATTTTCATGAGCGAATCCGTGATTTTCATTAAATCTTAAATTTTAATATCTAAAATTACAATTATTCTCAATCTAAAAGAACTTTATGTTTCATTTTCTTCCAATATTTTTGAAACAATGAATAACATATTTAGTGAAAAAGTTGTCAATATTAAACTTGCATATTCTACGTGTAATAGAGTTATTTTCTTTGTCTTTGAAAATTTTATTAGAATGTGGGTACAATTTTGGCTACGAGAACAATAAATAATCTTAGAAAAAGAATTGAATTTTTCTTTTAACTTGATTAAAAAAAAAATTAGGAAAAAAGATTGATATTGTATTATCATGAACCTTCAAACATGATTGTTTTTTGAAATTTATCATTCTTGAGAAAAAAAGACGTGTAAATTTAGTTCGTCCACAAAAAGATTACCAAGTAAAACGAGTATTAATAAATATGATCTCATTTATAATACTAGAATTAATAAGTGTATATATATAATACATAATATTAATATTAATGAGTATTTATAAAACAATATTAAAATCTTCAAAAAAAAAAAAAAAAAACTAATGGATGCAAATATTATAAAATTTATCTACATTCATAATTAATTTGTATAAATAATTCATCCAGTACAATTTTCCTTAAAATAGTTAGTGACATAATAAAATATTACTAAGATGGTAACTAGACTAAATTTGTATTTCAAGAGACTAAAAACTTTGTAGAAGAAATAAGTTAAAAAAAAATCAACCTAAACAAAGAGACCAAAATTGCACTTAAAAAAAAAAAAAAAAATTATTGAAAGGTTAGAAATAAAAATGTTTAGTTTTGAAATAGAGAGACCAAATAAAAAAATGTTTAGTGATAAAAAAAAAGTATTTACTAAAACTTAATTTGAGAGTTTATTTTGACATAAATAAATAAATAAAAACTAACAAATTCCATAGTTAAAGCAATCTCAAGTATTTTGCAAGAAATAGTAAGACAATAGGTTGGAGGTTTCATACAACCTTTTATTCTAAAACCTACAAAGGGTAATCAAGAACAAGTATATGATCATATTACAACTTTCCTGGGAAGAACACAAACATGTTTTTGGTTTAAGATGAAAGGCCAAAACTTCACATCAACTTTGCATCATTACACTTTTTCATCAACTTTACCCATCAATTACACTAGGTTGATAGGAAGCATAAATAATATTATATTTTAGATTTTCTTCACAAAAACCCTAGAAATTTACAAAAAAAACAATGCACATGCATTCATTGAAAATCGATTCAACCGACCGAATTTAAGATAGTCGGTCAATTTTCATGTATATGTTAGTTGGAATCGCTTAAAAATAATAGTAAATGGAGTCACTTCAAATAATAGTAAACCGAAACTTTTTGGCCGGATTCGGTCGATTAGTAAAAAAAAAACTCATTTATATAATATTAATATTTGCATATATTTACTTTAATTTCTGACTAGATTATCGTAAAACTAACCTAATTTATATAATATTAATATTTACACTTTATTAAAATTAATCCTCACATGTTCTATAAAAAAAAGTATGTTAAATATGTTTTTTAATAATAATAATAAAAATAAAATATATAAATGAATTAACTGACTTTACCGACCGACTCGATCGATCAATTGGTTTCATTTTCAAGTATACCGAAATGATCGGTTCGGAGTCAATTTTCATAGAAAACCGACACCGACCAACTGATGAAACACCCTGACCTATTTTGACAAGATTCCCTGTATTACTCTGCCTTCAAAGCTTTTGACTAAATACAATCTTATAAAATTATATGCAGCAAATTGTCAATCAGAGCAGGCCTTCTCATATAGAATTGAAGATGCGGTCTTCTTCATTTAATAAAGAATACAATTTACAAATTTACAATTTCTGAAGACCTATTTCTTTCTTCTTTTCTTTTTTGGAGGGAGGCACAAGTAACGGTTACCTTATTCTCGTGCGGAGAAATGAGTTAATCCAGTGAGGAAGCAGAATATTCGACAAGCACGAGCGTTCGTTGAGCTGGAGCTGCCGGAGCTGATTGAAAGACCATACGCAAGCGGCTAGTAAGCTTGTACGTAAACGTCCATTGCATGGCCATCTCCGACTCCTTCATTTGGCGAACGATGGAGGCCTAAAAGAGGGCAAGGGAGAAAAAGAGGAAAAAGCAATAAGAAAATGACAATAAAACAAAATCTGAAACTTTTATATTTGAGCTTCCTTATTGAGCCATATCCCAGATCTTATTCTTATCTATCAAACAACCTACTTCAGAATACATTCTTAAGGGTTTTTTTTTTTTTAACGGGAATCGTGGATATGCTCCACTAATACCTTGAGGTATCCGTGCCAGCCCTAGGCCTAAACTCAAAAGAGACCCAGAGATTATATAATTAAAGTCACTCGTGGCTTTCGAACTTGGGACCTCCAAGGGAGCATACCTTGGAGTCCGACTCCAACTCTCTACTATTGATGCTGCCCTCTAGAAAAAAAAAAGTTCTTAAGATTAAAAGCCAAAATTTTAAATCTGTCATAGGATGTCGTAGCAACTAAAGAAGGTCATGGGATCCAAGTGGTAATGAATTCAATCTCTTGTAGTCACCTACCTAAAAATATTTTTTTATGTCGTGGGAATAGTCGAAGTGCGTATAAGCTATCCAGATACTCACGAATATAAAAAAACCCCCCTCAAAAGAAGTAGTTTTCAAAAATTCATATACATTAGAAAAATTCAAAATTATATCCGTATTTCAGAAGTATTTTTAAAAGTGACAGAAATAGTTAATAAACAAGATAGTTTGCCTAAAAAAAACGTAAAAGTGAATGTTATTAAATGAGGCCTTAGGCCCTTAGAAATAGAAAAGACAAGTCTTTAGCCACGGCAAAAACACAATAATAAATAGGAGGAAACCTGAATGCGCTTTCCGAGCTGAACTTCGACTACGGTACCAAATGAGATATTGCTGGTGAGCGATTTGAGAGGATCTGTGGTCGGAAAGGAGAGTAAAGTTGGGATCTGTGGAGCATACACTAATCTCCACCTAGCCTGACCAAATTCACCTTTTCCTTCTATTCTAGGCATTAATTTCTCAAGCGTAGCAGTAGCAAGCTTCTTCAGTGCTAATTGGCCATCACTCTCCAAAATCGATTCTGCCAACTGGTTCTCGAAAGCTCGAGCAGCCTGAGCCAAGGGTATTTTGATGTCAGAATAAACTGTCTAAAAAAAGCTAGAATCTTTTGGTCCAACACAACTAAATCCTTAGTCCTTACTATATGAATTATAGTGGGAGCACAATCAAAGAATATATGAACCGTGGGAAGTTAGATTGACGAAGCCATGCTCAAAGCCTCATACTGGAGCGCATTGAAAAAAGCTTTCAAGTCATACTCGGCTCATGACATTGTTATAAATTAGGAAGCTTTTTTATAGTTTTTTTTGTTTGTATCTTATTCTGTTTTTCAGATTCTCTATCCCTTTTCTTACTTTTGTTTGTACCTTTCCTTTGTTGTTCCCTTCCGGGTTTATTATCTTGAATGTTATTCTTTTCATTTTCTAAATGAGAAGTTTGAGGCTTTTTCAAAAATAAAATAAAATAAAATAAACTGCCTAAAAACCTATATTATTCTTTTCATTTTCTAAATGTGGCCCTTGATCTGTTACCGCAAGTGATGACTCGAACAACTAGATTAAATGATCGCTTCCAAAAGCTAATCAGCTGATAATAGAAAGAGACAGTCATCAGAGAACTTAAACTGACAACATGAAGAGAAGCCTATATTATGCAATTCATGCAATTCAAACAATTTGAAGATAGAAAGAAAGATTTGCTTTCTGGTTAAACTTATGGAGCAACTTAATTTCTTTGGCTCTTTTTCTGGTTGGCTCAACAACTATGGCCAACAAGAGCATTAGCTTATTGGCGTAAGTGTGTGCCCACGAACAAGAAGTCATCGGTTCAAATCTCTCATCCCAATTGTCATTAAACTAAAAAAAGAATTACTCTTTCTAAAATGTACCAACCACATACAATTGATGCATATTTAAAATACACGCTTTCAAAGGTAAATTCAGGCTATATTCTTATTTGTTAGATGCAAAACTATGAATTTCCACCATTCATCCTAATATTCGAACATTTAGCAACGGTGTTTGTTACTATAACAATTACCTCGGAAGGTGAGAGAGTATCCTGTTCTACAGAACGGGTTGACGTCACCACCAATTTGTCTTGCCATTTGCTTGCCCGACTTTGTATTCTGATCTGCCACTCTGAACCTACTAAAGCTAAATCTAGCATTGGATCTAGCCCATTCTCAGGTTCAAAAGTTGCTACATTTAAATGCTCCCGTTTCAGTCTTACCTGCATAGTTAAGGTTAAAAGTATTAGCATTCTTTCTTTTTCTTTTTTTTTTTATGACCAAGAATTAAAACTTTGCCCCCACAAAATACTCGAGAACACCCGCACCCGTCCCAAAGCCCAAACCCGAAAGACAACAAGAAATTTTAAAATTAAACTCACTTGTGAGTTTCGAACTTGAGACCTTCAAAAGAGTATACCTTACAAACCCCAAGCATGAACCAACCTGGCTGCCCCTTAGGGAATAGTATCAGCTTCCTTCATTTAGAAAAGGAGCTAGTGTAGGAAAGATTTTATGGCAAAGACTAACCTGGGTAGCAAGAAGATTTACGTCCCCGTTATCGAAAGTTAAAGTTCCTTTTGGTTGAATACATTTAGCACGAGCAAATCCATTTAGTTCAAGCTCTCCACTAACAGCAAAGTTGAGAATCAAAGGGTAAAGAATTCTTAATTCTGGTCCAAGTGCCAGCTTCAAATCACTAAGGCAGACATCGACACTAGGTTTAATGTTTACCGCCTCCTTTTCAGTCTCTGCTGATTTATCTATCAGGAGCAAAATAAACATTACAAACTTGAAAAGATAAAAAGACATTACAGTTTATTTGTATTTCCAAAAATTATATACACAAATCCATATACATAGCTTTTAGTAAATCGTCATATGAAGTCAAAACTTAACAGAACAAATAATTTAAAATTCCTACAGAGCAAATAAATGCTAATACAATTTAAATAGTCCAGCCAAACTAATGTTGGCTGGATTATTTAAAAACTTAATTTGAAAGCTTAACCAAAGGACTCAAAATCAACGCTAATACAATTTTTTTAATGCCCATAATTAATATATACATACATAATATATAAATCACGAATCAACTCAAAAGCTTAAGCTAATAGGTTGGAGTAAATTTAATAATGTCAATTAATCCACTCTCTTACTTGTGAGCTTATAAATTTGATAAATGCGCTACAGGTGGAATTCAATTTTAAATGAAAAGAAAACGACTTCGTATAAGTTTGAACTCGAGATTTCCTGCTCTGATACCATGTTGAATTATGTTAAATCACCAATTAACCCAATAACTTAAGCTAATAAGTTAGGGTAAATTTAATTAGGTCAACTAGCGCGCGTGTGTGTAAATATATCATTACAATCGAGATTGAAATTGGTCCAAGCTCCTTTTGCTATAGAAAGTAGATGCGAATTGGCCCAAGTTTCTTAATCTTTAAAAAAGGACTGCAGAAACTTTTACAACTTCAAAGCAATGCACGTTTGTCCAAATAAAAACCTTAGAAGTGGAATCATAAAATCTAAGCAAGAAATAAGAGTTTCATGTTTAAATTACCACTCGACTCAACAGATAAATTATAAATAAGCAATAGCATACAGTAACAACTATAATAAGAATTAGTATAGGGTTATGGAAATATCAGCACAAAGAAATTGGACAATAAAGTCATATTCTTTTAACTTTTAAGGAACTGAAAAGTAAATATAATCAAAGCATGGATCATGATAGATGTATATTTATCTTTGAAGTAGGGAGATAGAAAAAACAATGATAATTGGAAATAAAAACAATGGTCATATCACCTCGAAGTGGACGGAATCTAGTTTTCAATGCCATAGATTCTGAACTGAAAAATGGTAAAGCATATTTAGATGCAACTACTTGGTTAGAACTGCCAGCAGGAGGACTGAACCGGTCTGATACCACTTTATTAAATGAAGCAGCACCACTACCCTTATCATGTGGCAGATATGCTTCTCCACGACTTAATTGAATATTTCCAGAGATATTTGGTTGCAATATCGACCCAGTAATTTGCATTTGAGAGTCAACTTGGCCACTGCAATTTTAAAGATATACAAAACTATTTGAATTTAATGGAGAAACAGTAGTCGAGCAAAAATAACAACTGAAGAACGTTTGTTTTTTTCCTTCTTAAAGATGAATGGAAGAACAAAAGAAATGCTCAACAGGAAAAATCCTTTGCATAGGAGGCTGCAAAGCATAAAGCAAACTAAAAAAAAGCAGCACTAATGTAGGGAATAAAAATTGAAGGATAACTATAAAAAAAGTTTTAGTAAATAAAACTAGAAGAGAAACCATCCTGAGTTCGTATAATAGTTAAATAGTGTCTTGTAAATAATAAAGTGCTTATAGGTTATAGATTTAATCAAACAATATCTTTCTAGGTAGAAGCTCCAAATAATCACAAAGGCCTGTCTGCCAAAGAATCTGGCCACAGTAATGTAAAAGAAAATGAAATGACCACTTCATTTGGAGTTTAAGTTACGCTGAACACTTCACAAAAACAAAAAATGTACCAAATTTTCAGGTAAACAAAACCTCCATAACACCTTTTCCAGGCTAAAAAATCCCAATGCCCTCTTGTAAAACATGCACCACCAGAGGTCTCAAAACCATCGAGAAAGATCTTTGGACAAATGAAGAGAAAAAACTGAAGTTCTTTGAAATCTAAACCTTCTAAAGGAGAATTAGAAGAGATGGAATGGATCAACAAACTAGCAAGGAGATAATTTACTAGAAAAAGTGCCAGAAGGCTCAAGAGAACATGTTAGGAAATTCAGGCTCAAGAGAACATGTTAAGAAATTCTGTAGTTAGGGAAGCCAAACTCTAACAACATAAGAATGGATAAATCTTGAGATTCATGTCACATAAAGGCCTTCTAAAATTAAACAGAACTTTTTAAAATAATAAAAAGTATATATAAGAAATGACGGAGATTTATGCTGCCCAATACAACAGCACGTTCAATATCATATAACAAGAAAATGAGGAACAACTGTTAAAGTTATTTTATATTTTTTTTTTGAAACCGGGAAATCGAAGCTTCGCTCCACTATACCCGGGGTAACCACGCCCGTCCCTAGGCCAGGC
>JBBMEG010012776.1:0-30839 GCA_037832605.1 Cyclanthera cordifolia
AGGGGGTGACACATAGGGGTGTAGGGCTGAACGCAACCAACATCCTCAAATAGATAGGGGTTATTGTTGTAAAGACTAAGCACGTTATTAGGGTGATGATCGTTATATCGACCCGAAGTTCGGTGAAACTAACCATAGAGTCAATAGTTTACAGCCAAGGACTTGGCATCGGCTGGGGACCTCGTCGTACATACACGTAACCCAGTTGAGTGATCTAGGATGTATAGGGCGTCATACTGGGAATCAGGCATCGGTCAGATACCCTTTATCACATAAGTTGGAACGAGAAATTTTTAGGTACTGAGTAACCGAATTTGCCAAGGCATAAGCGAGCGTCGTGCTAGTAGGTTAGATTGCTTTTAGTTGGGCGTCGTGTGTAATACTTGATGTGTTCAGGTTGTTCCTATCGTGCTGGAGGGACCCGCGATAGCTTGGAGACTAAAGTGGATAGCCTTTGCGTCTAGGTGCTCTATCGTACTTGGAAGAGTTCAGGTAGTGGCTCTTCCAGTCTCACGACATTGGCTAGTGAGACTCTTTCACAGTTATTGTCAATAGCCATTGGACTCAACAACGCTTGTACCTGGGAGTTGGGACTCGTTCCCTTTCGTTTGTGCATGTAATTCAAGATATATGATTTATGTTTGCTTTGCTTCTATATGTTGTGTGCACCCCGTGCATGGTTTCTTACTGGGGTTGTCATAGACTCACCCTTCGTCTTATGTTGGGTTGTGGATTCAAACCACAGTTGCAGGTAAGAACCAAGATGGATGACCGACACCTGATGATAGACCAAAAGGGGACATGTCTGTTGCGTTGAGTGGTTTAATGTCTTTTCCTTTTTGGTTTAAGTCATTGAATTTATTTTCTACACGAACTATTGTAATTAGCTTAGTTTGAAAAGTGAGATCTCAAGATTTACATTCGTGTTTAACTACCTGGATAAGATCAATATTTTGAATTGAACTTGTAGGGTCATTCTAAATGCATTTCGATATGTCTAGGTTATGTTTTTTAGATTTTGCAAGTATCGGTTTCCCATATTTAAAGGGAAGCTCTACAAAAAATTTTTTAAAATTTTTCATGGTATAACTCAACGATTATGGACATGGTTGTTACATGCGAGAGGTACAAGGTTCGATACCCTGCATCTCCACTCTTGTAACGTTCGAGTTTGCGAAGGGTACATGAATGAACAGATTCCACATCTGAATAAGATGAATCATTGAGATAAAAAGCTTAAAAGAGTTTATTTGTAATGCCTATAATATTTAAGTACGTGAGAACAAAACATGCTGAAAGAGATGATATTTAATGCGGTCAGGTCATAGGGGATGTAAGAGAGTGTCGAGGGCAATAGGGGCCAGATCTGGATTTCAAAGTCAGTCCAAATCCTAAACCACGTGTGTTATAAAATATTCGTGGTAATTAATCAATGTTCGATTGTGTTTCTCTAAGATTTCATCAATCTTGAATCAAACCTTAATTTTATTTTATTTGAAAGAAAATTTATTTGGGCTTGAAGGACTATGATACAATATTAGATACTATGGAGCTATTTTATAAAATGTTTCCAAAACTCATTACATTTTTAATGTGAGATTGGTATAGTTAACTTAAAAAAACAAAAGACAGCTATGTCTATATTGGGTCGACCGTGGAGGTCAGGACTCTCTGAAGAGTCGACCGTGTCCAGAATCAAAACTGTTACACCTCTAAAGGGTAACAGCCAAGAGTTATGACGGTATTCATACCCGGCTTAATGGCGGACGTTTCTAAATGGCCGACCCTTACATCGCCATAAGTGAGCCACAGCGGTTACAAGGCCGGCATCTATAAGAGTCAGTTCATTTCTCCCTTTCAAGAGGCGATTCCAAAGCTAAATACCCTTAAGTCGTTCTTTGTACTTTAGTTATTTCTCCCTAATCCATTTCTGACTTAGTCATCGGAGGCCCTGTGGCTCACACCACACCGGTGTGCCCTAAATCTATCTGTTTTGCAGGCCCTTTCGTCCTCAACCAAATAAACCGTACTATGGATAGACCGTTGACCATTTTTTGGCATCAACAGAAAATAATTTGTTAAGAAAAACAATTTCGTTTTATAATTATTTGTAACTAATTTCTTATTCAACGGTTGTTTAGATGGGTAAAATGATCACAATTTATTCACTTACGTTTAAACAATAAAAAACAATTGTAGTTTAGATTTGAATATAAAATTAGCAAATAGAATAAAAGTGATTCTTAATAAAATATTTTTTTATCATAATATTTATCTATGATCTGATAAGGAGAATGAAAAAAAAAAGCAAAAACTTTCTAAAAGAAAACATAACTTTCCAGAATTAAATTTGATAATTTAAAGAAAAAAAAATATACACTAAAGTAAAAAAGAGTTAAAATTTTGTATATATTGATGCTGGAAATGGTTAACAGATATCCACAGTAAGATTTGTTTCACTGAGGACAAAAAGACCTGCAAAAAAGTGAAAAATTAGGACACATCGGTGTGGTGTGAGCCACAGGGCCTCCAATGCCTATGTCTGTAAGGGATTTTAGGAGAATAATCTAGAACTTAGAATGATAGAAGAATACTTAGCTTCATTAGCTTAGGATCCGTCTCATCAAATGGAGAATGAAGGGACTCTTATAGCACTCGATCTCGTAATCGCTGCAGCTCACTTATGGGCGGCACAATGGTCGGCTGTTAGAAATGTCCGACATTAAGCCGGGTATGAATACCGGCGTAACTTCTGACTGTTACCCTTTGTAGTTGTAACGGTCTCGACTCTAGAGTTACTTGGACTCAGTCGACTCTTCAGAGAGTCCTGACCTCCACGTCCAACCCACTCGGGCTGACCTACTCGTTGTAACGGGAGACGCCACGGGGTGCAGCGCCTCCATACGTTACTTGGACTTGGTCGACTCTTCGGAGAGTCCTGACCTCTATGACCAATCCACTCGGGCTGACCTACTCGTTGTAACAGGTGACGCCACGGGGTTCAGCGCCTTCATACGTTACTTGGACTCGGTCGACTCTTCGGAGAGTCCTGATCTCTACGGCTTTCCTCCTAAAGGGTGTTCGTCTTCTTTTGCCGGACCCGAGAAGGGTGAGGCTGCAAGGGGTGACCCGTAGGCGGGTCGAGGCCTTCCTTGGCCGACCTTCAGAGGTTTCGGACTTGCTTGACCGACCCTCGGGGGGTCGGCATTAGTGTGGCCAACCCCGGGGGGTTAGCATGGACATGGCCGACCCCCTAGGGGTCGGCGTTGGCTTATTTGTCCTTCGAGTTTGTCCCAACCTCTTCCGAGTCTTTCGAGATATTTTTAGCTTACAACATTACCCTCACTCTTCATTTCCGAGCTTTCAGAATAGCCGGATTTTGAAGAGTAGTTTAGCCAACTACTTTTCTTCCAAAGTTTCGGGATGTTATTTCTTGGGATTTCATGGAAGTATTTCCTTGAAATTTACTTAGGCCATATTCTTTTACAAGAATATAATTTCCTAAATAACATCCAAAAAATAAGAGCTTTAAGTTTATGGAATATATTTATTCTAAGAATTAAAATGGCCATATTCTTATTTCTAAGAATATATTTTCCAAGATAATATTTTTATTCAATTAAAAAATCACATTCTTTTTTTAGGACAATATTTATCAATAGAGATTTTCCATAACTTAACATTTTCATAAAAACGCCTTTCAAAAAGTACACCCTCTTTTTTTTTATTCTACTTTGGCCAAAAATTGTCTTTCATTGGGCTAGAATTTTTGATTTTTTCAAAGTGTGTGAGGAGACTTGTTTTGCGTTTTGGGTTTTTGGAAAGCATCCGTCGTGCCTCACTTTTTCGGTATGTACCTTCCTTTTTTTGACTCCATGCTAACGGTTAGGCATATTTTCAAAGATTCAACCTTTATTTAGACACTTTTTTCGATTTTTTTTTTTTGTCTTTTATGCATGTATATCCAATTTTTTGGATTGTTTAGGCTTTTTTTCAAAGACTTGCCCGTTAGAGTACTTTTTCGAATTTGTAGGCTATTTAGGCTCTTTTTATAAAAGTCTTGCTCGTTTAACTTCGTTTAGAAAGTTTTAGATTACTTAGGCACTTTTACCAAAGTCTTACCCGCCTAATCGTTTTTTGAAAGTGGTAGGTTACTTAGGCACTTTTTATAAAAGTCTTGCCTTTTTAACCGCTTTTTGAAACATTTAGGCTACTTAGGTACTTTTTATAAAAGTCTCGCCCGTCTAGCAGCTTGTTGAATTCCATAGGATACTTAGGCTCTCTTTGTAAGAGACTTGCATTTTTCCTAACTTTGTTGCTTGCATATTACTCGTTACTTTAGATGTCATGGACCTTTCATCTGACTCTGATACTGAATCCCTCCACCCCGTGCTATCTCCTCTCTTAAGAGAACTCGGCAGAAAGCCCTGACAGTAGGATCGAGGTCTCAGATGGTCGCGTCCTGCCGAGATCACCCTTCAGCTTCCGCTGGCATGCCCCAATTTTAAGAAGGGGTGGAAAGAACGTTGGTTCTTCACTAGAGCACCTTGGGTAGCGCCACGTGCCGAAGATTCACTGGCAATCCCCACAGTCTTTGGAACATATGGTATACTTTCTTTCGCCTTGGCTCATCTATCTTTTGGAAGCGTACTTACGTTTTTATGTTATTTTTAGTGCACAAGAAACTAAGTCCCCGTTCTCGGGTAATGAAGTTTTACGAGGTTTTTATGACCTACCTTGAGGAGGTCACTGGCAGCGTGCAATATCTGCCACGGACTCGTTGGCACTTTACAACTTCCTTCCAGATTCAGCCGTGCCAGCCCACTCTGATTCGAACTCCCCCGTCCTACAGGAGGGATCCGCTCCAGGTATGCAGCTTACTTTTTCCTTTAACTTAGAATGCTTTGAATACTGGAAATGTAGGTTAATGCCTTTTACTGTGTTTAGCCGCCATAGACTACGAGCCTTCACTTAGGCGCACCTTTGATGCAGTGACGTGCCAGACGTCTCGCCCCCTTGCTAGGCCTTCTACCGATGACACGTTGGTCATTACTTCAGAAGGCTGCTCCTTTCCACCTAGTGACGATGGAGATCTTCCTTTAAATGAGGTTCTAGAGGACTTCGATGCAGGGTCGGACACGAAGTTTGACGGTCTTAGCCTCAAATTTGACCATGTCCCTTCTCCAGCTCGGACCAGCTCGTGCAGATCTCAGACGCCCATACACAAACTTCCTCCTGGATTCGACTCGTACCTTTTATCAATACCATACCATCATACTTTAGACCTGCAGAAGGAAAGGACTTTGGCCGGTAACTTGTGGAGTGGAATGTAGTCTTTTTTGACTCCCTTCCCCCTAGGACACGCCTCCCAGGTTTTGAAAGAAGGGACTCGTCTGATGTACGAGGTATGACGACCCCACATTTTACAGCTATACGTTGACTTGAGTACGCATGCTAACTTGTTGCCTTGGTTTTTTGCAGGCATTCATGCATTTCGCCTCAGCTTCCCGTCACCTCTCTGAAGACTTATATCACGCCTACTATTCTTTGTCTACGAGTACTGACAAGCTTAAGTGGTAGCTCGCACAGGCTCAATAAGCTTAGCGAGTCGCCGAGGCTGCCTTAGTCGACTCTCGGTCTTCCACCAAAGCGGCCCGAAGTCTTGGTGCCTGCACGCGCCAAGAGGACGTGTCCGTTATTGCTCACCTTCAACGAGAGTTGGCTTCTACTAAAGGGAAGCTGAAGAATGCTGCCTATCTAGCTAACCTTGTGAAAGGCTCTCATCCCTTTATAATTTTAGAGTACAACACCGGTGAGGGTGTTGTCGACTAGGCACTAGACCGAATTCAGGAGGGAGTTAGTTATGGCAACCTCCTTCCTCTTTTCCGGTCTCTTTGTTCCAGCACTGAGGAAAAAGTCACTGACCCTTCCTTGCCAGCCTTCGAGTCTGGACTTCCAAGTGATCCAGCCCAAGCCGCTGCTATGACTCCCGCATCTTTCAAGGCGTGCCTGAAAGAAGTCAGACTATTCTAGCTAGGACAACACCTACCCAAGCCAGACCCAACCGACCAACTTTCAATAGGCGTAGCTCTAAGGGGCCTTGATGACTTTGTTGTTTCTTTCCTTTTTACTTGAAGCATTTTACTTTGCAGTATTTAATTTTCTTTCTAGGTTGTAACCGAGGAATTTTTTCTTTTTGAATGAATAATATTTTTCTCTATTTCTCTATCTTGTATACCCCTAATTTAAAATTTTCAAAATAGAATAATTATACTTAATTAAGATGGAAATAATGAGAAAACAACACTTTTATTCATTGACGACTTGAATTACAATCTACAGAAAGTATTTTTCAAGGTGTTATTCTTTGGACAGCCTAACCTAGCGATTGCCCTCTTTCAACAGTCTTTTATCTCAATGACTCCTACCACTGGTAGGGCTCTGTGGTAGCACTCTCTCAAGGATAACTGTTCTTCTTTGACTTGCCCTACCCGACGAGCAGTAGGGAACTTTATCACCTGGTGGTAAGTTGACACGACCGCCCTTAGCTAATGAATCGTGGGTCTCCCTAGTATTGCGTTGTAAGAGGAGTTGTCGTTCACCATCATGAAATTGACAAAGTACAAGACTATATTGCTCCTTCACCAAAGGTTACTAGACGCTCGACTGATCCTTCAGTGATCAAAGTGCTCCAGTCAAACCCGACTAGAGGCTCGCTCACCTTTTCCTTCCGACTCCGATTAGACTCCCCTCCAGGCGGTCTTTCGACGATTTTTCTGATCTCCGGCGGTGGTGGTGACTTTTCGTCTTCCGTTTTCTTGCCACGAGACTCAGACGTTTTTTTAGCCCTCTTCAACGTACTTTTCTAGTTGTCCTCTTCAGATGAGAGACTCGATGAACTCCTTCAAGTCGTAGTAGTCTAAGGTACCGTGGTCATTGTCCTTGTGAAATAAACAGTACTTACCTATATTTCTTTGATTGGACCCTGCCTTAATCCGGCTTGGCCTTTCCAGCTCATCAAGATATGCTCGTACCTTTTATCAAGACCATACCATCCTACTTTCCAGCTCGTGCAGGTCTCAGACGCCCATACACAATCTCCATCAAGATATGTTCTACAGGAACAGTCATGGGAGTGTACTTCTCGAACCGGCTAGGGGGTACCCAATTTCTTTCGGTTTTTTATTTTTTCACTAGACCCTCTTCCGCCCTCGATTGCACGACTCTTTGTATTCAGCCTCACGGCGGCTGACTGACTTTTCACTTTCTGAAATGGAGCGCCTTCCTTCTGTGCTTCCTCGGGAGATGACCAGCTCCCCTATGCTCATGTACTTTTGTGCTCTGGTCACCAACTTGGCATAAGTGAGTGAAGCCTTTTTCCGCAACGACCAGAGCAACTGTTCATCCTTGAGTCCAGCCACAACGGTTGCGAGAGACGTGCTGTCGGAGTACCCTTCAACTTGCACCGCCTCGTTGTTGAAGCGGGCATTGTATTCTCGAAGAGTCTCATGACTCCCCTACCACATGGTTAGTAGATGAGCGACCGATTACTTTTATTCGCCTTCCCAGGAATTGGGTGACGAAGGCTCTGGCTAGCTTTCTGAATGAGGCAATGAACTTAAGCTTGGGCTGTCTGAACCATCTTCGAGTTGGTCCCGTGACCGTGAACAAAAATGCTCTGCACTTGATCGCCTCTCGGACTCCATGGAGTTCCACCCATGCTCGATAGGAGTCCAAGTGCTCTACAGGATTCGCAGATCCATCATATTCCATGATTGCAGAGAGCTTGAATTTTTTCGGGACAAACTCCTTCATGATCTCATTGGTGAAGAAAGGGTCAACCTGTCGACCAAACTGTCCAGGTCCAGCCCATCTTGGTCTTGTGCCTTCTTCATGCTCCCCAACTAATCTTGGAGGAGACGAAGCTGGGCCAGCCAAGGTTGCTCCTTAGTTCCGTCTCACCATTCCTCTCTTCGGCGTTGGTTGAGCCCATCCCATGTCTAATCCCGCCGTCTAAGCACTTGGGGTTTTCGGGGGATATGAGGTGGATGACCCTTGCGTGGTACTTCTTTGCTGGCTACTTCGGACCGACTGCGTCCGGGAAGATTCCAGTGTTCTGGATCCGATCCTCTGGTGGACCGAATGCTCCTTCCTCCAATAATTACAGCCCAGTCGAAGTCGTTTGACCGGTCTTCGGTGACACGAATGAGCCTTTTTCATCGCCTCCATGGCAGGGGCTTTCACTTTGGCAGGGTCCCGAATCAACGGAGCTGACTTCCCCGCTGCAGCATTTTTCTTGATCGGTTGTCGCCGCGCCACCTCCTGCGACACTTGCTGGCTACCAACCTAAAATTTTCAATTTCTTCTGCTGTAAATTTATTGTTTAGCAATACATCATCCCACTTGAAGTAAGCTCACGTTGGAATAAAAATCGTTAAGCAACGTTGATAATTTATTAAATACTTTTTGGAAATAGTTTGTTAAGAAAATATCTTTATTTTGATAATTATTTGTAACTAATTTCATATTGAACAGTTCTTTAGATGCATACAGTTTAGACACTTATTTTATACAATATAATTCAATTGTAGTTTAGATTTGCATAATAAAGTTAGCAAAAAGAATAAAGGTTTTTCTTAATAAAATATTTGTTTTTATTCATAATATTTATCTATAAGTTGATAAGAAAAATGAAAAAAACAAAAACAAAACAAAATGTTTGAAAAAGGAAAACATAACTTTTCATAATTAAATTTGATAACTTAAAGAAAAAGAAATACATACACTTAAAATAAAATAGTTAGAATTTAGTATAAAGTATAACAATATCAGACATTAAAACTTCTTCCATGCACTTGTTAACATCATTACTGTTTAAAGTCAATATCATAGAACAACCTTGGTTACTAACATAAAATTTTCAATTTCTTCCCCCTCTAAATTTAAAATATAATGTCATAAATTACATTAACAAATACTAAAAATGTTTCATTCAAGCTAATTACAAAACTAAGTAAACATGACACTAGCACACTTTCACGAAGTTTGAGCTTCATTCGCATCTTCATTTGTTCAGGTAATGAAAAATATTACAATGGTAGATAAAATATTGGTTATTTTCTTATGACTTTTATTTCATTAACTAAGATGCCCAAAAGTCAATTAAGATAGTTCAACATTAATTAAAAAAAAAAGAGTCGATTCATAGTTATCACTGTATTATGAACACCAATTGTAAGAACAAAATAAAAAAAATGCAATGTACACTTTTGAGTTGTTAGATTCTAAGATATCAATGTCAATGGTAAAAACACGTCTATAGATATTGAACTCTTCATAATCAAGTTCAATTCAATCTTACAAAGTATCTTTAAATTACCTATCAAAGATATTATAATGAGTTCTGAACCAAGCAGGTATTCTATAATCGAGGACATTTAGAGTGTCTAAAATATTGGAAGCTTTGCACTGGAGGAGCATAACAAGCATCTTAACCTAAGTATACTATGACATTGAGGGAGGTGGTTAATGGTGTTATGTGAATTTAAAACAAGATCGTTCAACTCACTTTCTATTGAGGAGTTGAGCACTTATGTTTAAAAGGTTGTTATCCTAAATCTATCAACAGCCAACAAAAACAACAACAAACGGTTTTAAAATAAAACATTCATCTTATCCAAGCAGTTAACAGTTTTAAGCATAAATATAGATCTAGAGATTTGGGTTTCAAAACTAAACAGTTTAAAACCAAGTTATTACAATAGTTCGTGAAGAAGGAATTACAACTCGACTATAAGTAAACAACTATAAATAAGACACAACGAATTTATTTTCCCCCTAGATCTATCCTCAGTTGTTGGTCATCCATCCCAGTGCGTACCTATAACTATGGTTTTCAATCCATAGCCAACATAAAACGAAGGGATGAGTCGGTGAAAACTTAGTAAGAAACCCCGCATGGGGTGCACACAACATATTGAACAAAGAGGCGTTAATCAAAAGGAACAGGAATAGCATGTACAAAGGAACAGGAAAGTATCCAGACTCTCGGGTCTCTATGCCACGCGTTCCAAACTCGTGGCAATACTCAAGGAGTCTCACTAACCTATGCCGAGAAACTTCAAAGTCACTACCCGACCTCTTTTGGGACAATCGAGAGCCTAAGCGCAAGGGCTATCCACTAGAAACCCACATGCTATCTTGGGTCTCTCCGGCAGGGTGGGGTCAATCTAAACACGTCAGATACCACGCACGGTGCCGAGCTGGGAGCGCGATATAACCTGCTAGCGCGGCGCTCACTTATGCCTTAGCGATTTCGGCTACTCACTGCCTAGCAAGTTCCAACTCCAACTCACGCGATAATGGATCTTCGTCTAATGACTGATTCCCCTATCACACCCTATGCATCCAAGATCACTCACTATGTTACTTGTTAGGAAAACTAGGTCCCCAGCCAATGCCATAAGACACGAAAAACCATTACACAACCATGTCTCGTAAGGCGAAGCACCTTGATACATGGGTACAAGCTATGGAGTCGCATGGGCTTGCTAACAAAATAGGAATTGATAAATCATACCTAGTGTTATAGGGAAAAAGTATTCTCTGATTCATGTTAGCAAGCATGTCC
This sequence comes from Cyclanthera cordifolia, assembly GCA_037832605.1. NCBI lineage: Eukaryota > Viridiplantae > Streptophyta > Magnoliopsida > Cucurbitales > Cucurbitaceae > Cyclanthera > Cyclanthera cordifolia. Next base: position 10,631 of record JBBMEG010012776.1, read on the forward strand.
ATCCTATTTGCTAAATTCAAACAAATTTCTTCATTTACCCCTTGAAAACATGTGAAACTAGCTTCTTCATATACGAGATAATTATTAAGTACATTATCATCGTATGTTCTCCATAAAGACCTGAATGTCAAATTTTTAAATGTCATTTATAAGAAATATTAAATATATATAATTCATAAATAAATTGATTTACTTACACTATATATGTCAATATTGAATAATAGCTTATTTCTTTCATCTACATATACTAGATGATATCGTCCTGATCAAGAATGTAAAACTAGTTGTATAACCATACACGAGTTTCAGCATTGTGGGGAGCATTATGCTGTAAGATTGTGATTGACGTTAGGATTGGGACTCAGATAAAACATCCTTGACTTTTTGCGAGACAGAAGGTTGTGACTGATCCTTCGAGTTGTGGTTAGACTTAGAAGGCTGTGATAAAAATTATAGTTATTAGTATAATTATATGATATATTAACCATATCATTATGAAAATACACATACCTTTTTTGCGGTATTCGAGCTTATGACCTATGCACGAGGCCATGGAACGAATGTGTTAATAGCTTGTTCAAGGAACTGTAATTCTTCGTTCAAAGGTATGGGTAAGTCTAGCTTTTCATTGCCACTGACAATTAAATCAATCATCACTCGCACGTTGTATTTTACAAGAGCTATGCTATGTATTTTGGTAGATGTGCTTCTTGATTCAAACATTGTGCCAATGGAAACAACGTTATCTATGGACTAGAGGGCAAGTTGACACGTCGTACCCTATAAAAACAATAATTAATTACTAACATATTAAAAGATACGTACATCAATAAGTTAATATATAAAATCGTACATCTCATAAATCAAATATATAGGCTCTTCGATCACTGGCACAACTTCTGCATCCTCTCGCACATCAACTTCAGCTGCATCCTCTATTAAATCAACGTCTCCCACCTCTTGGACACCACGTCCATGCATCATCGATATATTACTGCCAACACTTGCAGTTTCGAACAGTTGAGCGCTTCCAACAAGTATTTCTTCTTCTATTTGCTGGTTGGAAAAATTAGACTTTGATCCCGTTTTTTAAGTATTGTGATGGGGAAATAAACTCACCCATTCTCCTAACACGCCCTCGATGTTCCGACGTGCCCAATGCGTTCGTCAAAACATCTTCACCCCCCTTCAACTGATGAGGCTAATCTTGTAACCAGTTTTTTTATTAATTGTATTGTATAAGCTTAATATTTTAAGTTAAAAGATAATGAACAAACACTTACAATTCATTTGACTGTTTCAATATCTTCTGGGTATACAATCTCTTTATTCTTATTTCTATGAGTATTTTTCCATAGAGTTGCACGATATGATGGACTAGTATATCATTTAGACCCTATACAAATTAATCACACATTAAATATATGTAATGATTAGGTAGAATTATATGAAGAAACATATAATGCGAGAATAGTTGTTACTTACTAGCTTAGAAGCCAATGAGCATATCCTTTCCACGATATATGGTGAGGACATTTAGCGTTGGATTGCCTCTTTGATCCATCTTCACTTTTTTTCTATTTGACATATAAAAATATAAAAATAAGAATAAAAAGTTAGATTGCCTCTTTGACATTTAAGAATATAAAAATAAATCTTAAGTACATTAAAGTCATTAGACAATCGATCTTTAACGAAACTATCTCATTCGTCTTTTGGGATGTAATTGTATCGACGTGGTGAATATACAAGAAATTCAGGCTTATCCTTTAATTTTTTGATATAATTTGTAAGATTGTATTTGAACATCCTGAATTTCTTTAATGCCGACAACATAATCCTATGTTTGGATTTAGGATTCAACACAAACGACATATGAGACAATACAAGTCAGATTAGTAATACACACTAATCTTATATATATCATGATTGATATAGTAGTAAAATTTTACCTCAAGACAATCATATATCTTCTCTTTTAGATCGTTAGAGACATCTTTGGACCAATCACGACAGGTCGAAGGAATAGATTTCCTAACAAGACTCCCAATGTAACTCTATAATTTAGTAGCATTGTTGCTAATTTCCTAACCTTTGACATTATATTGAATAACGAGGTGTTCACCAGCCATTATAGATTGTGCAATATCACGCATCACTGTGATGTCTCTAGTATGTCTGTTCCGATGAACAATAATGTTCTCAGCTTGATTCTCATCACTCTCAGAGTTGGACATAATGCCAATCTGTATTAAAAAGAATGTACGTTACAATTACGAAAGATTATGAAATGAATTTAAGTTAAAATATTAAATTAATAAATAAAATAATTATATCAAATTCAGAAATCGTAAATAAAACAACATAACACAATCTATTTATTAAGTCATACACCCTCACAATCACTTCTAATGTATGTGCATAAGTCCTCATCTACAATATAGACAATTTTTCTATAACACCATAACACCAATCTTCATTGATATCAGCTTCTTCCTTATTGACATCTTCTATTGTTTTTTGAGAAGGAGTTAAAACCACAGACTATTGAGAATTAAGTGGATCTTTGAATTAGAAAACTTGCTTCTCTTGTGTGGCTAATATAAAAGAGTCAAATTTATGACCAATTCGATTCTGGTCTACAGGTTTAAATCCAATATCGTCAAACTTAAGTCCCCCATTGTTTTCCACCCAATCACATTTTAATAAGACGACGCTAAAACTATGATAATCAAGCTCCCATATTTCTTAAATTACACCGAAAAAATTCATGTCCGTTGTAATTCGATTTTTGTCTTTAGAACTGCTCACTTGCATAGTTTGAGTTGTTATCATTACTCCACTGTTTTGCACGCTTCTATTATCATCACGTTTCTTTGTCTGCTACTGAATATCATTAACCATATAGCCATTATATGTGTTAACTTCTGAACGTGGTCCACGTGCTATCGACCTTAATGTAGATGATACACAATTATTCCTAACTTCTAAAGCGAGTCCTCCTCGATCACGCAACAAACAACTGAATTTCCGATTATGCTCATCTTGAAGCCACTTTTTATTCTTGGACCTAGTAGGATTCAGTCTAGATAACATTTTCATATGTTGATCTACATATGGAAGCACTTCATCTACATTATGAAGTACGTACAAATGAGCTTTATCAATCATATCTCTGGAAGGTTTTATATTATCAGCGACAGACAAGTGGGCGATCAATAGTTTGACATGTTATTCTCTTGGATGATCGCGACCCAACTGATTCATCTCCTAATAAAAATTCAGAACAAAACTTTATCGACTCTTCTACAATGTAATGCTCTCTAAAGTATCCACCTCAAATAAACAGGTCTACAAATTTCTATTTCCTTTACAAGATCGACTACAAGATGTACCATTATTGTGAAAAAGAACGGGAGAAAATATTTTTCCAACAAACAAAAGGTGACCAATACATCTTCTTGGAACCTCTTTAATTTTGTTGAATCAATCACCTTACAATATATAGCGTTGAAAAAGAAATAAAGGCGAATAATTGTATATCTGACATGTTTAGGCAACTCCATGAATTGCTTCAGGTACAAGTTGTTGCATCAAAACATGATGATCGTGCGATTTCAGGTCGTAAAGTTTCAAATCTCTAAGAGACACTAATTTGCTTATGTTTGATGAATAAGCGTCAGGTACTTTCACACCAGCTAATGTTGTACATATATTCAGTTTCCTTTTTTGAGTTAGTGTGTAACATTTCGGAGGTAAGAATATTATTCTTCCTATCATTTCTGAGGCCAATTAAGTTCTGATGTTCAACTTAACCAAATCGTGACGTGTTTTTAATCCATCTTTGGTTTTACCTGAAATATCAAGAAGAGTTTCAATGATATTAGAGCATACATTCTTCTTTATATGCATGACGTCTAAACAATGTCGCACATGAAGATGTTTTCAATACTTGAAGTCGAAAAAAAATGATTTTTTCTTCTAATAAGAGTTAGCAGTATGGTTTTTTCTGATTTTACTCTTTCCATACATAAATTCAGTAGCGCTTATTTGTGCAAGATTGTCTTCACCATTTAAGGGTTCAGAAAAGCTATTTCAAATTCTTGTTCCCCATTAAATCTTTTTTTTATCTTCTATAAGGGTGCCGCATTGCTAAAAGTTTTCGATGCTCGAGATACGCTATCCTCTAACCTTTTTCTAAATAAATAGATGATGTTTTGTCTCCACAAATCCGACATGCATGATAGCCTTTAACAGTACACTCACAGAGATTACCATATGCTAGAAAATCATTAATGGTCCATAACAAAATAACTTTCAAGTTCAAAAGTTCTTGTCGATGTGCATCAAAACATTCGATTCCAACGTTTCATAGCATTTTTAGATCATCAATTAATAGAGCTAGGTAAACATCTATGTCGATTCCAGGTTGTTCCAAGCCTTTTTTTAAGGTCAAAATTTTATGCATGGCTTGGAATACAAAAGGTCTCAAAAAGCTCTTAAATGCACTTTGTGGAAAATAAGATCTAGGAAGCCAAGAGTCAATTGTACATCAATTGAGAGGCTTAAATGCTAGACAAAAGGGTAGATTGGCTTTAAATACCGTCCATAGAATTCATATGAGTGACACATATGCAAGAGATAATTCATCTAGTATTTCTTTTCTTACATATCTTTCAGACCATATATGTAACATAATTTATTTTTAATGCAATTTACTTTGTTGACAACTTTATATTTACTTTATTGCTTTTATTTTATGTGTAAATGGTGTTGTAGTCTTGTGTGGAGATTATCATCTCTTTAATAGGAGCAGAATAAATGCCTATCATGCTATTAACGCTACACACATTTCCCTGGAGTATTTGAAAGTTGTGTTTTCAGTAGGTTAGTGTTGACAAGGTCGAATTACTTTGTATAAAGTAAGTATGTTAACTAACGAGGTCAACATGCCATCCACTCATCATTTACTCTTTACTTTGCTATCGGGATCGAACGAGGTAAAAGAAAATGTCTTTGCTGTTTTTATTAGGTTCAGTACTCACTAGAATATTAGGTTTATGGAGGGTCCCTCAATGCTAGCTCACTAATGAATACAAATCACATTCTTAATGCGGACAACATTAAAAGATAATGTACATTCGAGGGAAGGCATTGATGTGCAATATACACCTTAATCTCTACCGTGCCGCTTATCTTAGCTAGCTCATTTCAATACTTTTTATGATTTTGTACTTTTACTTTGCATTTCTGTCATTATTAATGCATATATCAAAATAGTAGGTATTCAACTTAGTGTTGTTAGACTATAAGCAATGCTTGCCGCATTGAGCATGTATTCCGCATTTACACTTTAATTCCATACTATAGCCCACTTTATTATTAAGTGTTACCTTTCCTATATCAGAACATGAACTTACATGAAAGAATGGATTCTTTAGGAGATGAGTTGGATATTTATTACTTGGTATAAATGATAGCGTGGCTTGCATTTTCGTAGGAGTATTGTTCAATATTTCGTAGGATATCAGTAATGTCCTCCGCATTGTTGTTGTGTGTCGCATTCTAATTTATACTTGTATATTGTTCCACTCTCACATCATGAAGGCTGGGTTTTAAAATCTTGTCTGAATCCTTGACCACAGGCGTTATAAAAGAATTTTTTTATTACTCTGGATGAGCAATAGTTTAAGTTTGGAGATTTGATAACTCTCTAATATGAGAGTTTTTTGCTAGCCTCAAAGGATTTTTCAGAAGAAATAACATTATAATTTAGTAGATTTTGGGAGAACAAAATTGCTAAAAGCGTTGTATTTCATGTGCAATTCTATGATGAAGCAATATTTGTGTAGAATATGATTTTTTAGCAATTTATTAATTTGTTTCATGATTGTGTGATTAATAATGTTTTTATAATCAGAGAAGTTGAATCTAAAATTCTTAATGCTTATGTAGATACTTGGAGTCCCAAATCAATGAAGGTAATTGTAAGTGCTTAGTTAAAGCATTATGACTGAAGGAAGGAGAAAAGGTGAATTGTAAAAAGATTATTGTTTAGGAGCATGTTTCACTAAACACTTGGAAAATCTTAAGAGTGGGGTGAATCTCAAGGTGGAATGAATATTGACCTCAATCGTTGGAGAGTTTTGTATACATTGTTAGATTTCGAGAGCAAACGCAAGCACAGATTGTATCCTAAATCATTTCAATTCTTGTTTAGATTTTAGAGAGCATTTTTACTAACTTTATTGTAGCGATTGAAAGCGAAAGAGACGTTCAGATTTGAAATCGCTCATTTTGGCGTTCTTCGGCGAATGCTTTTTCTCTCTAATATTTTCTCTTTACATTTTCTTGTTATTTGTTCATTTAAATTTGTTTTATTTAGATTTGGAATCACGATTTGAAATTGCATGTTGATTCAGTTTTGAAATTGTTTCTAATTGTGATTTTCAGTTTCGATCATGAATTCTATTACAGTTGTTGAGTCTACCATGTTTGTAATGATGATGAACTAAACTTTCTCCATAGGATTAGGTTTATGTGACTTCAAATTCTGATAACATTGAATGAAAAGATGTTGAATTATCATGTATTATTGTAGTAATTTGATTACATTTCGTCTGACAAACTATCTATAATATGATTTTTTGATTATTTCGAGAGAAGAATTATAGGATAAGATCTTCATTGCATACATTAGGATAACAATATCTCTCTTGCTATTTGGTGAAGAGTGAGAGATGACATTCTGACTAATGTTGATTGACTTGATTTAATTGTGAATGTTGTAACTCGAGAGAGGTAGTCATTGAAGTTTACCAGTTGTTCACGTCTTACCCATGCACTTTGTGGAAAATAACACCTATGAAGCCAAAAGTCAATTGTACATCAATTGAGAGGCTTAAATGTTAGACAAAAAGGTAGATGTGATTTAAATACACCTAACCAACTCATCTAAAAAGTATTTAGCAATTATGGCCATGCTTGACAAAATTTAAACTTAAAAAGTACCAAAATAATAATTTTGAAAAAAACAATTATTTAAAATTATGCAATGTAATTAAAAATCTCTAGAATATTCTTGTTCTTGCTTCTTGTACTTACTTCTTCATGAGAATACAATAAGGTGGTTGTTGGATTCGTATCATTACATGTAAGCGTTCACTATAGGTCTAGTTGCTAAACCGGATCCCATTAAATATATCTTGTCTCGGCCCATCATTTTAGGGCGTTTAGGTAAATGGGCAATTCTACTTCAGTAGTACGATATTGTGTATGTACCTCAGAAAGCAGAAAAATGACAAGCATTGGAAGATTTCTTAGGTGATCATCCTGTTCCATCAGATTGGAAATTATGTGAAGAATTCCCCAATGAAGAAGTCTTTTTTATTGAAATCACAAATCCATGGACTATGTACTTTGATGGCGCACCACGAAGAAGTAGAGCGGGTGCAGGCATTGTGTTCATCTCCCCAGAAAAGCATATGTTACCTTATAGCTTCACACTTAGGGAACCATGCTTAAATAACATCGCCGAGTATAAGATTTAATTATTGGACTCCAAATGGCCATTGAAATCAGCATAAAGTATATAGAAGTATTCGGAGATTCAGAATTAGTGATAAACCAAGTTTCACTTCAAAACGATAAGAGGCATGATCATTTCAAGCCTTATTTTATCTATGCTAGACGATTACTAGAGAATTTTGACAACGTCATTTTAGAGCATATTCCAAGATTAGAAAACAAAAAGGTGGATGCCTTGGAAAATTTGGCTACAACACTAATAATTTCAAGTGAGGAAGCTGTCAATGTTTCACTTTGCTGAAAATGGATTATGCCAATAATTAAAGATGAATTTCAAGAGATAAATATGATATCTGTCCATGTGATTGAGGATGAAGATTGGCGACTCTATTATTGACTATCTTCAACACGAGAAACTTCCTACCGATCTTAGGCGCAAGGCAGATGTACGAAGAAGATCTGCTCGATTTATCCATAATAAGGATACTCTTTATCGATGCTCTTATGAAGGATTGCATTTACGATGCCTGGGAGGTGATGAATCAGGGAAAACATTGGAAGAGGTGCACGAAAGCATTTGTGGAGCTCATCAATTCGATCTTAAACATCACTTCAAATTAAAAAGAATGGGCTACTACTTGCAAACTATGGTCCGAGATGCAATGAAATATGCAAAGAAGTGCGAGGCTTGTCAATTTCATCCAAACTTCATACATCAACTACTAGAGCCTCTACACCCTACTATTGCTTCATGGCCATTTCAAGCTTGGGGACTCGATCTTGTTGGTCCTATAACGCCAAAGTCATCTGCAGGTCACTCCTATATCTTAGCTGCAACTGGCTATTTTTGAAGGTGGGCAGAAGAAATGCCTTTAAGAGAAGCGAAGAAAGATCATGTTGCAAACTTTATACGGGCACATATCATATATTGCTATGGACTTCCTCACCGCATTGTAACAGATAATGGTGGGCAATTCTCAAATAATATGATAGATAAGTTGTGTGAAAAATTTCACTTCAAACAATACAAGTCATCCATGTATAATGCAACAGCAAATGGATTAGTAGAGGCATTCAACAAGACCTTATGCAATTTGTTGAAGAAGATAGTCTCCAACACAAAGAAAGACTGGCAAGAAAGAATTGGAGAAGCATTGTGGGCTTATCGCACTATGCATCGCACGCGTACAAGGGTAGAAGTCGTGGTTCCTCTAGAAAGAGAAATTCCTTTGCTTATAATGGCCATACAAGAAGGCTGAATAGTTGAAGAAAATGCGTCGCTGCGTCTCCAATAAGTAGACGCATTAGATGAGAAAATACTTCAAGCTCAGCAAACGCTAGAGTGTTATCAAGAACGAATAACTAAAGATTTTGACAAAAATATCAAGCCTCGTTCGTTTAAAGTTTGTGACCTAGTTCTTGCTGTTAGAAGACTAATCATCACAACAAGACATATAGGAAATAAGTTCACACCTAAATGGGATGGACTCTATGTCATCAAAGAAGTTTACACTAATGGAGCTTACAAGATTATGGATAAAGACGGATTACGAATTGGCCCCATTAATGGAAAGTGTCTAAAAAGTTCTATGCTTAAAAAAAAAAGTAATACTCCTTGGCGTATGAGTATAAACTGCAAGCTACGATTGACACGAAAAAAAAAAGATAAGGAAAGAGGGTTAAAAAAAATCATGTAAATGAACTAAGTTATGACTCGATCCTTTTTACCAAATTAAAGTGTACGTAGGCAGCTTAAATAAAATTTAAGTTCACTCTATTAATAACCAAACAAATTCTTCACAATTGTGCCAAAAAAAATTTGCATTTCCTTTTTTCTCTCTCTCACAACTTTGAGATTATTTATTACCAAGGTACAAAGGAGGTAATGATAAAACAGACGACTTCCTATCAAATCAATATGCTGAAAAAAAAAAGAAAAAAAAGGATGCAGCTCTATCAAGGAACCCATTTGAAATCCTTTATCTCATGTCGAGCATCACTTAGCATCTCGCGTAACATTGCCAAGTTGTTAATGTCAGCATCAGAAAAGGAAGGAGTATTTTGAATTTCGCATACAGTTTCTCGCTGAATAAACTCGTCACGCTTTAGGTGAGCTAGATGAGCTTCTTTCTTGGTAATTGACTTCAAGACCTCTTCATGATTACTTCTTATCGTTTGTATTCGGGCTTCTAATCTTTCCTGCTCTTCTTTTAACTGTCAACTTTTTTTAGTAAGTTTGTCCATTTCTGCCATTGTGCTACTCTGGCCATTCAGCAAGTTATTTAAAATACTATTCACTTCTTACAACTTACAGTCCTTGCTTGCAGTTGTGAATTGAAAGGACTGTGATGATTCTATCCTATTGAACTATTCAACCTTATGGAAATATTCTTTCACAAAATTCTGAAGATACGGTAGATTTTTCCTACAAGTCACTGAAATATTTTGGAACATCGTGTCTACGTACCCGGTAAGACAAAATAATTTCTCAAATGAGGCCTTAATTATCTTCCTGCGTACGTTGTTCCATAAAACGCAGTTTCTTTCTGAATCTGAATATGATCACGTTATGCACAACAATGAGAGACCCCACTATCAGATGCTGACAACTCTTACAATTGCAAAATAGATTTTCTCAGCGGCGGCATATCTCTTAAAGGGAGCGCTTTAGTCAAATATAGTGCATCATCCGATTGCAAAATAAGTCCTTTTGACTCCGATAACTCGTTTAACGGTAGTGCTATTGTTAAATCTCATGTCCCATTTGAATACAAAGCATTAGCTAGTGATGGCCTTTACGTCAACGGTTGTGCTTCTCGCAAATTTAAAGTCTCATTTAACTACGACATATCTTTTAATGGCGACGCTCCTGTCAAATCTAATGTATCGTTGGAATACAAAGCATTATCTGTTGGTGACATCTCCCTCAATGGTTGTTCCTCTATCAAATCCATTGTCTCCTTCGGTTGCGAAACATACTCTGTTACTGGTGGTGCCGCTCTCGAATCGTCCACTCCTTGATTACTTGTAGGAAGAGATGATGAGCTTTCAATAGGAGTCATTAAAGCTTTTTGATTTTCCATGCTAGCAATTACTACATGAAAAGGATCAGGACTGGTTGGCGAATCTAGGTCATTTTGTCCCACCCTTTCAAGGATGATGTTATCTAGTGTTGTCTGCATAAAATCGTAGTTGAATTCGGAAATAACAATAATGATAGCATGTAATGAAAAGATTAGAAAAAAAAGATGAAAGAAACTTGAACCAAGGTTGTGGGAAGAAAAGTAAATTGTGACGCACAAAACTATGAAGCACTTTGAATGTCTTTGTTTCAATACTTATCACCGAAAGGCATAATACATTGTTTAAAGTAGCTTTCAGGGCTTCTTTAGTCAGATCATTTGGAATGTTTTTGAAAAATCCGAATTGCTTGTTGAATCGACAAGGATTATAGCTCTCGATGACTAGGGAAGATCTGGATCGTGAAGATAAGAAGTTTGAACGAAAACTTAAGAAAAATGAAGAAGACCAAAAGCATAAGTCGTGATCATCTACAAGTTGTACACCTTTGTTTCTGCTGGAAAGAGTGGCATACCACGACACGTGCTGCCCTTTGTGAATACGCAAATGAGCTTCAAAGGCGGTGAAATATCATGCTCCTCCATTGCCAGAGAAATCTACCATTATCGAACCTCGACGCGATGTAGGAAGCGGAAAATGTGTGTTGAAATAATGCACAAGCCATCGATATATATAGTGGAAAGGAAAACATGCGTTTGTAGAGCTAAAGGAAGGAGATGTTTCATAAACTTGGCTTAAGCCAGGGTAGATACAAAAGCCGGAATAGCTAGGCTGATTATATATCCTTCGGCCATGAGACTCGCCACCCTAAACACTTTTGGGGCAGCGTACAGTGTTTAGATGGAATCACAAAGAGGCACAACCAACAAGAAAGGAAAGCTGCCAAATATGTTTTGTCTTGCATGTCATTCTCCACACTTAACTCGTGAAACAAGGTCATCTCTTTTTCACTCCAATCATGACTTCTAGCATGGGTTAACGAGGGCGGATATTCTTCTTGGACCTTCTAGCATCGGGTCGTGCATATTTTAGATCCCTTTAAACATGACGATTATCCATGTGCTAATAGAGATGGAGGACCGATCAACTTGTTGAGATACTATGTTGTGATAAGTAGTAAAAAGATGCTCACAACGTTTTGGGCATACTTCACCATCGTGGGTTGGTAAGGCAACAACTCTGCATAGCTAGGAATGATTTCGTCATAAAATCTTCCTTTAATTTGCAAACCCCATAATCTCCACATATCCTATAAAGATATCAATAATTCCCCTTGTAATGTGTAAATGATATTTTGTCAATGGGCACCACGCTTCACAAAAGGCTCGAATGATATCAGAATTGCGATCGTATGTATACAAAGAAGCCATCACAGCGTCAAAAGTTTGTGACTTCTGGAGTAGTTTTTCATTTCTATAGACTACGACATCCAACAATTCCAAATAAAACGAAGTGTACACGAATTCTCTATGAATTTTAAGACTAGGACCCCAACGAACATTGTCACCATCAATAATACGACGTCCTAACGTAGGTAAGGCATCACTATTTGGTATTTAAGTGTGAATAAGGGAGTCTAGAAACCACCTTTTCATCAAAGCACCAGGATTTATTGATCCCTCATAGGACCTCTTTGGGAAAATATTACGGGCGTCTACACATGGTTGAGAGTCTCTGAAGTGTCCATACCCTCATTTTCTCACAGGAAGAATAATCCAATACTCAATAGGTTATTCAGCGTCGTTCAAGATGACTAAGCATTTATTCTCCGCGTCAGGATGCTCGATAAAATAAACCATGTTTCAAGCATATAAGATAAAAATCTATGCAAATAAAGATGAATAAAGGGTCAAGAACCAAACAACGTGATTTTCCAAAATAAAAGAAATCAATTAAAACTTTTTTTAGAAAAGTAAAAAAAAAAAATTGTGACCACCGTTGCTGAAGGGCAGGAGTGACATCAGTAATGCGAGTAAAAACAATGGTGACCACCACTGCAGGAGTGACATCACTTTTTAAGGAGTGACCACTGCCGCTGGAAGGCAGGAGTGACATCATGCAATGACAAAGGTGACCACCACCACACGGAGCAGTGCAGGAGTGACATCACTAATGTGAGAAAAAAAAGTTTAAAAAAATGGTGACCACCGCTGTTGAAGGGCAGGAGTGACATCACTGTTTAAGGAGTGACCACCGCTGCTGGAAGGTAGGAGTGACATCATGCATGACCAAGGTGACCACCAGCGCACGGAGCAATTCAGGAGTGACATCACTGATGTGAGTAAAAAAAAAAGTGACCACTACTGCTGGAGGCAGTGCAGGAGTGACATCATTGATGCGAGTGAAAAAATATATATATATGGTGACCACCGCTGCTAGATGGCAAGAGTGACATCACTGTTTAAAGAGTGACCACCGCCGATGGAAGGCAGGAGTGTGATAAGAACCTAATATATATATTATAATATACAACAGACCGACGCCAATGCACGTGCCCTACATCACCGCACCCACACCCGTGCCTAGCAACGCGCCTGTTCTGCCCAAACTTGCGCCTCTCAAGCCCATGTCGGCGCCGCTCGCGCCACCCTCGCCTGCCGCCCTACCTTCAGCCCCAAGTCACTATTTTGCGCCCGCGCCCTTCTCTGTCAGCTCACATCGATCACCATCATTGAGCCCCCTATCGCACGGCCCAGCTACATGCCCAGGCCCGTCGCCCACGACCCGCTTCCCCTTGTCAGCCGTCGTTAGTGTCTCGGTCTCCCTAGCACTGCACCACGCCTGCTCCTCGTGCGCGCCCATCTCGCGTAACCCCGTGTCGTGCACTATAGCCTGAGAAATAAAGTTATGAGTCGCGCCTGAAACTTCTGCTGAAAATTCTTCGAATTTTTCCCTATAATCTTGCATAGTTGAATCTTTTTTTAGTGAGAAAAATCTCTCGTGCAAACTACCCATCTTCCTTGGCGTATACCATCGAACCAATGCCCGTCAGAATTCCTCCCTATTCTCTATTGGCTGTCGAGCCTCAGCCCACATATACTATTTCAATGCAGCTTCTTCCAGACAAAAAATTACTGCTTCTAACTTCTCTTTTCCAGATAATCTATTGTTTGAGAAATAGCGTTCAACCTGTTGAACCCATCCTTGAGGATCTTCGGCTCCTACATAAACGGGAACTTCAAGTTTTCTTAGCCGGAGATCAAAGACCGAAGCCAAAGACTTCCCAAAATTTGTTTCCTTTTTATCGCCAATTTCATCCCTCGTCGTCGATCCTTCTCCCCTATTTCCTGAATCGACACTTCGTTGGAAAAAATAATTTCTCTAATTCACTTCGTTCCACCAGTCGATCTTCTTTCATTTGTAATCTCAACAAATTCATACAATCTTGCATTGTTGTCGAGATCATCTTCTTCTGCTCTTACGCTAACAAGACTTTGGCTTTCTCGACTTCCTTCTGAATCATCGACGAAATATCTTCTATTTTCCTTTCCAAATTCTCCACTCTTGATTTCATTCGTGTAGTCCTCGGTCCAAAAATTTTTCTTTGATACCAATTTTATAAGAACCTAATATATATATATATATATATATATTATAATATAAAGATAATAAGTTAACCCAAGTGTTCGAGGTACTTGGACCCTCCCTATCTTGCGATCTCTCAAGCCCAGATACTCATTATCTCAATACTTCTTACCTATCCTTACCTCCCCCTCCTCTCTTATTTATAGTCTAGTGTTCTTATCCTAGTCCGAATAGGATTGATCATTCTTTATTCTATTCTTAATAGGATTGATCATTCCGTATCCTACTCCTATAGGTCTTATCAGAGTGACATCAAGCAATGACGAAGGTGACCACCGCCGCAGAGAGCATTGCAAGAGTGACATCAGTGATGCGAAAAAAAAGTTTAAAAATAAAAAAAATGAAATGACATCATGCAATGTAGAAGTGACATCACTGATGCAAAAAAAAAAAGTTTAAAAATAAAATAAAAAAATGGTGACCACCGCTGTTGGAGGGCAGGAGTGACATTTAAGGAGTGACCACCGTTGTTGGAAGGCAGGAGTAACATCATGCAATGACCAAAGTGACAACCGACGCACTGAGTAGTGCACGTGTGACATCACTAATGCAAAAAAAAAAGTTAAACAAAAATGGTGACTACTAGTGTTGGATGGCAAGAGTGACATCATTGTTTAAGGAGTGATCACCGCCGCAAAAAGGCAAGAGTGACATCATGCAATGACCAAGGTGACCACCGCCGCAAAGGCATTGCAGAAGTGACATCAGTGACGCAAAAAAAAAAAGTTAAAAAAAATGGTGACCACCGCTACTGGAAGGCAGGAGTGACATCACTATTTAAGGAGTGACCACCACCGCAGGGAGCAGTGCAGAAGTGACATCACTGATGAAAAAAAAAGTAAAAAAAAATGGTGATCACCGCTGCTGGTAGGAGTGATTTTACTGTTTAAGGAGTGACCAACATCGCTAGAATGCAGGAGTGACATCATGCAATGACCAAGGTGACCACCGCCGCACAGAGCAGTGCAGGAGTGACATCACTGATGCAAGTAAAAAAAATGTTGACAAACAATGGACAATACACAGTGGTTAAGAATAAGATTTAGTCGGTTGAAAACTTAAAAAAAAAATATATATATATATATATACAAAAATACAAAAAAATAATAATAATCATTCCTCACCCAAAAAAAATCTCGATCAGCTTCAACAGTTCTTATCCATTAAAAAAAAAAGAACAAACCCATTTCTGGAGGAAGAAAAAAAAAACAAAACAAATTCTTCTGGATCATCTATGTAATTGTTAATGAACAAGCTACTTTGAAAAACAAGCATTGAATGAAAGCATTAACAGATAAGAAGATACAAAAATGGAAAACAATGGCAGTCAAAGGATTTGTGGTAGAAGCCTATCCTGAAACTCACAAACTCAATAAATATGCTCAATCAAAACATATATATATACTCATCAATAAAATGTGTATGCATAAAATGATAAACCAATAGTAATAGCAACTACACTAGGTAAATAAGTAACGTAAATACACACATACCTTTTTTATTGCAAAGATGATCAGATTCGTGTAACGATGGCAAAAATAAAATAACTTTGTTACCTAAAATAATAATAATAATAATTACATAATCAAAAATATATATATACATATACACACACGCAGATAGTTTTATTTTATTAAATTTACACAACATCTTGATATAAAACAGAACTGTGATTTGAGAAGGTAAAAAAATAAGGGTTATAGATTGTTGTCATTGACAATTTCAACGAAAACTTATGAAAAAAAAATATATAAAAAAATAATGATATTTTTTTTTCTTTCTTTCTTCTGCCCGATTCAATGCGAATTTACGGGAAAAAAAACCCACGATGTACTCTACTTTTGGTCGATAAGCTCGAATCGAAGTTGCTTCAAATTTGTGAAACACGATTGTTGAAGAGTAGTAGAAAACATTGTACTCAATTTAAAAAAAAAAAAAATAATAAGATTTGTTGAAGAGGTTGAGATCGGGATCTTGATTTAACTATAAAATCAAAACATCCAAATTTATTTTATTTTACTTTTGTTTTTACTATTATTAAGAGATTAAATTGAGAATAATTTAACATTCGAATCGAAGAATATCTCAAAATTATTCTTTTCTTTTATATATATATATATATATATATATTTTTTTTTTTTTTTTTGATCTAATGTCTAGTTTAGGCAGGTTGAAATTTAATCAAGGAGTAAAAGTTGGTTTACCTGTTCACTCAATTGTATTTTTTTTTCTTTTACGATTTCAAATGGCCATCAAAATTACGGAATTTTAATTTTATCCAAGATAAAAATAAAACATATATGGCCTAAGTCTTACTCATGTTAAACATAAAAATGAGTGGAACATTTAACTTTGCCATAAAACCAACTCGAAATTAAGTAGACAATAAATTCTACTATAAATTCAAGCAAAACAAGAAAATGTTTAGTAAGAAAAATCAATTTTTATCAAATTTCAAAATTCCGTTTAACTGGCATAACAAAAGTGTTTTAAAAAAAAAAAACCATCCTAGCCATGAGACAAATTCATGTCTTGATTAAAACACATCAAGAAGTCGACATCAAAAAAAAAATGTCAAACTAACTTTTTCGAGATTCAGCACATACATGTTTGTGCATGAAACTCGAAAATGGGCATTTGCTGGTTGAGAAATTTTGGCCAGTCAAAAACTGTCAATCATTCACTCATAAATTAAATTAAAATATTAGGCCAATTACAAATATATAATTGTCTCAATATTAATTGGGTTGAAAATTTGTTTTGTTTGGATTTTAAGTCCAAGATACGTCTAAGTCCATGTAGTAGGTCAAAACATTCATGAAGCCCAATCTCATAAGGTGGCCCAAAAGCCCATGAAGTCCAAGCCCACAATCTCATAAAACTCTATAAATAGAGAGCTCTCCCCCTTTGAAAGAAGGCCGAAAAAATAAATATTCTGAATCAAAACTGCTAACTGAAGATTCAGATACTACCAAACATCCATCGGAAATTCAAAGCATTCAGATTCATAATCCTTCAAAATTAGTCAACATCAGAATTCATTCAAAAACTCAACGGCCGATCGTCTCTTTGCCTATGCTTGAAGATTCAATCACCATTCGTCTGAGAACAAGCTCTCAACCTTCGGATCAACCTTATCAAAGTCCATATCCCGGGAGAGAATCAAATGAACTAATTAGAGATTGTAATCATATAAACCATATTAATCAAATTTAAGTTCATATACACATGTCTCGCTCTCCTATGTTGCAGGGACGATTCATTGCTTAATTGTTCATTTCATAAATTAATCGTAATCTATTTTTCCATTATCACGAGTTTAATTACTTACAATTACTAAATTTATTACACATAATCTAAACTTACTTAATGTCGGCACCTTACTTACTGTCAGGGAAACTAAATAAAGAAAAAAGACTCGTACAAAAAAAAGGCCACTTCAATTAGATAAACTATTGGGATTTTTCAAATGTAACAAAAAACAAAAAACCCATAAAATGATTATAGGACAATAAGACCCCTTAGGTAAAATAATCAAAATATTCATGGTTAAAATGTTCATGGTAAATAATCAATATTCAATTGGGCCTCTTTAAGATTCATCAATCTTGAATTGAATTTTTATTTCATTTTATTCAACCCACAATCTATTTTGAGTTCGATGAACTATGACACAATATTAGATTGTGTTGACCTATTTTTTTAAGGGAAAGGATCAAGAAGAGGGTGTTTACGATAATTTGATGCAAATCCCTGCATTTTTTTTTTTAATATCAAAAGTAACTTAGATATAAAATATCTAAATTCTTTATGAAGATAAAAAAACAAAATTAACCTTCTTATTATTATTAATAGAATATTAACAATAAATATAGTAATGTTTTTTTTAAATTAAAAAGAATATTATTAATACATAATAATAATACGTATTTATAAAAACATTATTATTATAATTTTAAGAGGTGAAAAAAAAAAACAAAAAACTAATACAACCGAACCAAACCAAACCAATCTAATGGATCGATTCTGTTTTTTAGCAATGTATTGGATCAATCGATTCATAATTGTCAAAAACCAAATTTTATTGGTCCAGTTCGATTTTCTATGAAAAAATCGATAAAAAACCGAATCAAACCAACCCTATAAATATTAAAAAAAAAAACCCCAAATACCAAATCCTAAATCACGTTTTTTATCTAGCCTTATCCACTAATTCCAAGTTCCTGCAAGAGGGTTAGTTATTTTTTGTGTTATATATATATTTTTTATTTAACGCTCTGTTTTAATATATATGAATAGATAAGAAAAAAATTATTTTTAATTCTTGGTCAAAAGAATACTGAAATCAATGGATATGACTAATAGAACCGAACCATTGGTTTTATCCGTTATTAGACATTAGATCAGATCCATTTTTTAAAAATTAAAGATATCAGTTCGCATATCGGTTAGGTGCAAAACCGACAAAAACCAAACCGAGATCACCCCTAATAATTACAATATAATGTTCTATAGTCACTAATTATTATAATTATAAATATAATATTATTTATAAATACAATATTATTTTTTATAAATATGTATTATTATTATAATAAATACAATATTATATACAAATAGAACAATATTATGATATTTTTTTTGTTTTATAAATACGAATTATATTTTAAATATAGTAATATTATAATACGTATTTATAAATATAATATTATTCATAAATACAATATTATTAATGCGTATTTATAAATACAATATTATTTTCTATAAATATGTATTATTATTATAAATATTGTATAAAAATACAGTAATATTATAATATTGTATTGTGTTTTCTAAATACGTATTATATTCTACATATAGAGAATTGAGACATTGTTATAGGCTGCGATGGCTGCACAACGAGAATCACCCATCTTCCTCTTCAACTTCAATTGACTCGGTCATCGTCTCCGATGACTGTACTAGAGGATTTGGAACTCAATGATCGATGTTTTTGCATCTTTAACCACCGTCGAACAACAACGTATCTGGCATCCACATCTTCAGCACCATCTATGACGTCTTTAATAGCTTTAAACGACAGCGCTTCGATAGAACCAAATATTTCCAAAACTAGATCTCCGTTCAGGCTATGATCAAGTTCGCATTGCTAATGGCAATGAACCTAAGATGATATATATGACAAGATACAGGACATTCAAATTTCTTGTAATGCCTATTGGGTTGACGAATGCTCCTGCCACATTCTACACGCTAAGGAATCAAGTGTTCCATGAATACCTTGCATAGTTTATCAAGGTTTACCTTGTCAATAAAGTTGTAGATAGTGTCAATGAAAGAACATTGAGTGCATTTACAGTTAGTCTTCGAAAAGTTGAAACAAAATTAGGTGTACGCAAAGAAGGAGGAGTGTGTTTTTGTTCAACACCGCATCAACTTCCTTGGGCATGTTATCAAATGTGGTAGCATAAGCATGGACAAAAACAAAGTAAAAGCTATTCACAAATGAAAAATTCCTAAATTAGTAGCATAAGTGCTATCATTTTTAGGATTGGGAAAATACTACCACGGATTCGTCGAAGGATTTTTTAAAAGGCTGCCCCAACGACATAATTTTTGAAGAAATACAACCCATAAGCACGGTTAGAGAATTGCCAAAAAGCTTTTGAAGATTTAAAAGAAACAATAATGAGGGGTCATGTCTTTGAATTGGTGAATGTTACAAAACCATTCACTATTGAGACTGATTGATACGAATCCAACCAACCACTTATTATATTCCCATGAAGGAGCAAGTACAAGAAGTAAGAACAATAACATCTAGAGATTGTTAATTACAATGTAGAATTTAAATACTAGTTTTTCTATATTACTTATTTTGTTACATTTTAAGTTTAAATTTTGTCAAACATGGTCATAAGTGCTAAATACTTTTTAGGTGAGTTGGTTAGGTGTATTTAAAGTCAATCTACCCTTTTGTCTAGCATTTAAGCCTCTCAATTGATGTACAATTGAC